>NJDC01009808.1:23782-48183 GCA_002245475.1 Calephelis virginiensis
ATGCTGCAACATCTTCCGTAACACTTTTTTTAAGATAATTTGCCCCTTTCATGGGCCGGCAACGATCTTTAGCCCATGCTGCTACGTCTTTTGAAAGTCGTTGTACAAAGTCATGTCTTGAGTAAAGTGGTGGCCTCGATACTTTTTTTTTATGATATTGGAAGGCAAACAAGCAGACGGATTTCCTAATGTTAAGAAATTCACGCCACCTAGAGACACCAAAGGTGGTAATGGTGCGTTGCCAACCTGAGGCCGGGATGTTAGGCCTCGAGCAAAAGTAAGTTTACCGGCTACCTTACCCTCCGAACCGGAACACGTCATGACGTTGTGGCGGCAGGAATAAGTAAGGCGGTGGTACCAATCCGGACGAGTCGCTGCTAAATTTCTTTGATTGATTTCTTTGTAACAAGAAAAGGCTTAATAATTGGCTAAAGTATACAAATCTTTATGATTTAAAGTGATTTACTTCAAAACGACTTTCTCGTGTGTTTATGTGTCAAAATCACTTTAAAAGAATGTTCGTCACTACTAACTCACGTCGTTTAGCAAAGGCATATCTTTCTCTTTCTATGGGGAATGAGATGTCTACTGAAATACTATCCCAAGAAAATATCAGTAGATATTTGTATATTCTTTAATTAATTTCATTGTATATCATTATATATACATCAAATCACAGAACAATAGTACTTACAGAGTTTCATATGCACCTTAAATGAAGACTCCTAAGATACTATAAAAGTACTTAACACGTTCACGTGAATATGGTATTTTCTGAACTGGATGCGGTGTCGCACATTTTCTTTTTCATATAAACTTGATCGATGCTCAGAGATGGTGTGGTAATAGCACGGAAAACTAATCTTACTCCGATGTAAAATAAGCCTTTGTTTTGCTAATTCCGTTTAAGCAGTGTAACTGTTGTGGCAAATAATCCTCCAAATGACGCAGAATGTGACAAGCCTAACTAAAGTACGCTCCCACCGCCCACCTCCGTGACCAGAACACGGAAAAAGGAATAGCTTGGGTAACAATGTAAATTGTCACGTTCTATACATGTGACAATCTTACCTAAAGTTCCCACCTCCCATCTCCGCGACCAGAACACAAATAGAGTCCGAACACGAGAAACAAAACCGTTTGTCACGTCCTTCGCCAACTTTGTAGAAGAACTCACCACAGAGAACAGCAAATCGTACTCGACGTACGTTTCGCCTCGACACCGAGGCATCCTCAGGAAATCGACCGTACCGTGCATAATATTGTAAAAACTACGTAATATAATAAAATACTTATGATTTCGCATAACTATCTACTGCCGATCCGATGCCGATAACAACGCGCGGGCGAAACGACCTGGGATTCACACAAGCATGGCGCGACCTGCGCTAGTTGACGGATAGTAACGTTGTGCGTCTAAACAGAGGCAATCACTGCTTGTGTATGGAGCCTTCAAAGATGTGCAAAATTTTTGACCAGATGTAGCACTACAATTTTGAGAATTTTATGCGTTGTCGCATAGCCAACGAAATAATAGAGTGTGGTAGAATCAGGCACCGTTCTACCACGTTGTGCTTCATACGAAATTTATTAGCTAACCGTAATAATACGCTGTGCTTCATCACATCTATCATAATTTGACATGTGTATAGGCTGCTCGCATCAATGTGTTAAATTTGCCCAATTTCTGCATAAAAACAATATAGTACAAGGAGGAATTAAATCTATTGCTCGCAATAAGGTTTCTACAGAATTTGAATTAGCCGATGCATGTAATAGATTTAGGAAATTCGACTTTCTTTCAAGCAACTACAATGCGTTCAATCCACATAACTAGGATGGGAGTTATCAAAGAAGTCCCACAAATTAGACCCGCGAAGAATTGGTTGCAAAACATAAAATGTCCAAACGAATCGAACGAAAATAGGCGTTTGAATAAAAGGCTCCACAAAGGAGGTAAAACTGTTTTGTCACTAATAACTATAGTGGTTCTAACCTTTATCGGCCAATCTCTACCCGAAAGAGTGTTTTCATACTATACCTCGCTAACAGCAAATTTGTACGATCTACCTGTGATACAGTGCAGAAACTGCTGCAGGTTTGGTCATGTCGCGAACAATGCCGATCCAAAGGCAGATGTTACAAGTGCGCACAACCACATAGAGGAGATAGTTGATCCATTGATGAAAATATCTTATCATGTTTGCTATGCTCAGGTAGTTATGGCTACTTGTCCTAGTTGTCCTACACATAATGGACAAAACGGTTTTAAAATGGTCATGTCTCAGAAACACGTCACTTACTTCGATACTTCAGCACAGCTTCAGCAAGGTTAAGATCATTGAATGTGGGAATGCGTATGGGTGACCAAGTGATGAACTGCCTGCTTTATGCAGATGATGCTGTACTTTTGGGCTCTACACCATCTGAGCTGCAAACACTGGTCACAGTTATGGAAGGAGATTGTAAAGAAAGGGGCTTACATTTGAATGCGATGAAAACCAAAATAATGGTGTTTGAAAGAGACGTAGCCAGAACGGATGTAAGAGTTTTGGTGGATGATGTAGTGCTGGAACAAGTGAATGAAATTGTATATCTTGGTTGTGCTTTTAGCAGGGATGGAAGGTACACCGCGGATGTAGAGAGAAGAGTGAGTGCAGGGAATAGTGTGAATGGAGCGTTGGGTAAGCTATTCCAAAGCGAGGTTTTGAGTCAAAGAGCTAGACTCGCTTTGCATAATTCTGTGCTTATTCCAACGTTAAAAATAAGTGAGTGACCAAATTGTAGGCACAGCCTAATTCGAGTTAATACCAGCAGTGTCCATGACTGGATAGTTCAATAAGAATATACTAATGGCAAGAACCAACTAAACCACCCATCCTAAGGTGTAGTTAGGTATTTCGGTACAATTGTTAACGATACAAATGAATACTTGGAAAATAATGCACATACGAGGGTCAAACTGAAAGTTCTTAGAAAATCAAAAACTAAGCATTCTAGCAAGTTATTAGTTTTATTATAACTTTTCAAAATAGCGTCCATTTACATCAATACATCGCTGCATTCGATGGAACCATTGAGAAAAGCACCTTGCCCACTCGGCCTTAGGGGTCTCTTCGACGGCGTTTTGAAACGAACGAACGAAGTTTTTCTTTTATTTTCGGGAATAAATAAAAATCGCAGGGTGCGAGGTCGGGGCTATACGGCGGGTGACCCAGTAATTCCACGTCTGAGGTCGCCAAATAGTCGATCGTTTGCCTGGCGGTGTGCGACGAGGCATTGTCGTGATGAAAGAGGATCCTGCTGCGAGGTCGTTTCTCTCGAACTTTTTCCAAGACAAGTGGCAAACAGTTGTTAGTGTACCACTCTGCATTAACCGTTTTCTGATCCTCTAAGACAATTGTCGCGTAATGACCTATCTTTCCGAAGAACGAGGCCACCATTTTTTTTCCAACACTTCGACCTCTCTCACTTCACTTTAGTTGGCAACTCTTCGGAAGGAAACACCCACTGAGCAGACTGTCTTTTGGTTTCCGGATCATAACAGTAAATCCAGCTTTCGTCACCCGTTAGTATGTCGAACACAGCATTTGAGTCACCTCCGTTAAATTTTTGGGTCATTTCTCGGCTCCAATCAACACGGCGGAGTTTTTGAGCCTCGGTCAAATTATGCGGTATCCAGCGGGCACAAAGCTTCCTGACCGCTAAATGTTCATGGAGGATTTTGTGCATTTGACTCATACCTATGCCTAGACTTTTGTCAGTCTCTATCATACGCCGCACAACACTGATATTGTCTTCAGTCGTCGCTGTAGAAGGCCGTCCCTCACGCAAATCATCGGTGAGATTAGTTCGACCACGTTTGAATTCATTAAACCAGTTGTAAACTGTGGCACGAGATGGGGCTTCATCGTGAAAAGCCAATCGAAGTCTATCATAACTTTCTTGTTGACTTATATGACATCGAAAGTCATAAAAAATCATTGCACGAAAATTTTCTCGGCTTAAATTCATTCTGACGTGCACAGACAATTTTCAATTTGCTGCCAAATCGTAAAACAAATGACAAATGAATGAAATGTATACTCAATATTATTGGTAAAGAGTTCTATTTTCAAAATTTAAACTTATTTTTTTAATATAATGCTTTTAAGTTGCCAGTTCTAAAAACTTTCAGTTTGGCCCTCGTAAAAATAATCTTTTCTCTTCTATAAAATGTATTGTATTGTAATTTCTAGGTATTAATTTAAATATTTTATTAACTGTGACGAGTATAAAGAAGAACAATTCGACCATTCCCTATTTTTTTCCTATTTGATAAAGTTCTAAATAATAAATTGTTGCAGTGTAATAAGAAAATTGTAAAGGACACTGATGTTTTCCGTCTACAAAATCGTGTATTACCTAATGTGCAAAAGTGAAGCATTTGAAAACTTTAAAAATGCTTAAAAACAAACGTCTAAACAAATATCTACTTCGTTTTAATCATTACGAAATTAACTGTTTGTTTCCAAAACAAAAAATTGAAAGTATGCTGGATGTGTATGCTACAAAATTCGAAGTGAGGCATAACGTGCCATGTGTCTTGAGAAATTCCCATTGCATAAAAAAAGTAACTGTTGTGTATAGTCAGCTTTAACCCGCAATGGCAAATATATTTGTTCCCCAGATAGTAGTCTGTACGTAGTACTCTAATTGGTCTGTGTTTCGCTACTGTCAGTGTCATTTGTGGTTTCAACTTTCAATGAATAGGTACGTGATTACGCCTTTCGTTATCGTCGTATTTTAAAATTTTAAAGGTATTCGTGGTATTTCTTAATTGTAGAGTCGAAGGATTGCATTTAATTTGTTATAAGTGGTGATCTTTTACTTTATGTTTTAAGTGTACTGAAAGAAAAATGTTGATATCCGTTTAGCAAAGTATCACGACGGGCGCCATTTTGTTGAAGGTATTATTTTCGTCAACGTTCTTGACACACTTAATTTTCAAAATTATTATATTATAATATTATAATTATTCCTTCAATATGACTGATAACTCTCCAAAGGAGCCTCCATTGCAAACAATGAGTGGCATGCCACCAAATCATAACCCGTGGATGTATAATTTGTATCACCAATACAATGGGTATCATGGTGCCATGTATCCGCAGTTTTACAATCATCAATACATGAATCCAATGGGTAGTGGATCATTTCACAGTGATGTTCCCCATTTTCAACAAAACAAGGAAGTTAAACATGACTTCGGCCATTCCCATTTCTCCAAACCCCCTCCCCCATTGTTAGGAATGTCCCCTCTGGATACATGTCGTCCGTTTTTTAACCAGTCACCTATTAGATTTAATCTCAATGGTAATAGAAAATCTGCCCCAATACCTCCCAATGAAAATCCACTTTTGACTAATACTAATCCTAAGAAAAAGCGTAAGAGGTCAAAATCTGGTGACGAGATGGAATTGGCACCTCCTTTACCTGATCACCCACCTCCTTTACCACCATGCCCTCCTCCAGATGTTCCAAAACCACCCCCACCACCACCACCATTAGATGTCCCTTTACCCCCTCCTTTAGCAACTGAAGATATTCCTGAACCAATTGAGGAGCCATCCCAACAAGAGACAGAACCAGATGTAACATCTTTTGATGATTCTTCAAATATTCTAAAATCTTCTACTATGCCAACTTCTGCGGGATCATGGCCTGACAGTTTAGAGAGGTATATTAAAAGATGTTATGAAAAGTGCAAAACAGGTTTTGATCGAGATCAGATTGACATATGTTTAAAAGGACGTATCACTGCTGCGGCCAATAAGGATGAAATATGGACTAGAAATTGGGACGAGGAACCAATCCCAAGTGTGCATAGTGAGAGAAATACATTGCAAGTGAAACCTGTGCGTGGTACACTAGCTTTGTATCAAAAATCTGAGACTGTTACAGAAGCCAAGGTGAAGGTGCCACTGTCTGCTAGGATCTTTAATAGCCACAAAAGTTCTCCTCAGAGAAGGAGAAAACCACATTCCAGGAGTCGGTCAAAATCAAGGAGTCCATTAAGAAAGCGTCATAGGTAAGTATTCTAATTTTAAAATTTATTTACACAGTGCGTACAACAATATACTTTTGTTTGCTTGTAAATAATTGTTGTTGACTTTGAAAACATCAGATAATTAACAAAGAACTGCTACAACTTACTAGTTACCACTGTATAACTTTTTAGATTCAATATTTACACTAGGTATTAAATTTTTAATACAAAAATCACTAGTTGAATCATAATAAAATTAATATTAGACCAAATCAGAATCACATGCTATCATTCTAAAAATAACCAACAAATTCGGATGGCTATTGACAAAGTAATCAAGTAACACACACTAAAAAGGTGGTTTTCAATTAAGCTGTGTCTTTCACACAGCTAAATTAAAAACCTCCTTTTTTGGAGTGGGTTAAAATGTTTCTTGATGTAACTAGCTATAAATAATTGTCATGGAAACATTACTTTCCTGCCATGTGCAGTATGGGGTTCACATTAGCTGTTTTTGTCAACAGTACTTCGTCTGGATCCAGTGATGATATTGAAGACAAAAAGTCTTACAAAAGTAAACCTCGTCAGAAAGTCAAGGACAGACTATCACTGGATGAGAAGAAGCTTACAAAATTCCAGAAGAATACTAAAAAGAAAAACTATAATCAATTCACCGTTGATGAAGGACACGGTAATGCTGAGAAGTTACAAAAAAGAGCAGAGAGGTTTGGTAACACATCAGTACCCTCCATAGCCAGCTCTTTACAAGCCAATTGTAAAAGAATAGATCCCTCACCAAGGAAACCAATTGTACAAGATCTAGAAGGAGATTATGAACTTAATAATATGCATGTAGTAGGTACATGTGCAGATGTTGAAAAGTCATTTTTGAGATTAACAAGAGCTCCAGAAGCTTGTGAGGTGCGACCGGTACATGTTTTGCGAACATCACTAAGAAATGTCAAAGAGAGGTGGATTAATAAACAAGATTATAGATATGCTTGTGATCAATTAAAATCTATTAGGCAAGACTTAACAGTAAGTAACAATTTATTGTAAAATCATTTACCAATGTACAAAATGGTAACTCTTTAAGATTTATTATTTTGTATTTTTTATTGAAGTGAACAATTGTATGATCCAATTTTAATTATTATAGACTTATTCCAATTTTTTGTACAAATGAAATATTATTTTACACATTTTTTTAATTGTTTTGGATAATATGATAATGATTAAATTGATTATTGTATTTGGGGGTCCATGGTGGATAAAATCTTTTTTTTTATAGTTTTTAAATAATTTCAAAAATGCAAATAAATATTTATCTTTCAAGGTACAAGGAATAAGAGATTGCTTCACAATAGAGGTATATGAAACACATGCTCGCATAGCATTAGAAAATGGAGACCATGAAGAATTTAATCAGTGCCAAACACAACTTAAGATGCTGTACACTGAGCTGCCAGAAGGGCGAATTAATGCAGCAGAATTTACAGCTTACAGGATATTATATTACGTATTCACTAAAAATACTCTAGGTATGTTTTGTTTAGTTTATATTTGGAAAAATGAAGAAATGATCCTATTTATGATTAGTAAAATAAAAAATAAGTATGTATAATTATTAGAGCTTGACATTGCTACTAAACAAACAATACAAAAATATCAAGTTGACTTTTTATTGTTTGGTTAGGAAACTTTTGAAATTAAAATAAAGTTTTTGCTCTTTAACATTTTGGAGGCTCCGCTAGCAACACTTGTATATATTTAAACTAAGTTGCTTCTTCTCTCCTTAAACCACAGCAAAAGGAAGCCTATGTTAACCTAGTTTGTTGTGTATGTAGCCAAAAAAAAGTTAAATTTAATAAAACAACGAAACAAAAAATGCAGTTGTGATACTGAGCACTGACAAATGATAATTTTAATATTAAATTATGTTTTCTTTAACAGATCTTACAACAATATTTCAATACCTATCAAAAGAAGAAAGACAAAATAAATGCATACAGCATGCACTTAATACTAGATGTGCTTGGGCTACAGGGAATCTCCATAAATTTTTCTTATTGTACAAAGCTGCCCCGTTCATGGCTGGGTACCTGATGGATTGGTTTGTGGAACGGGAAAGGAAACAGTACCTGAAATACATCATTAAGTCGTATGTTTACTACATTTTATTATTACTATGTTATAATGTTACTTGCATGAACGTGCCTAATAATTTTCTCCAAATCAAAACTTTTTACTTTTTCAAAACACCAATATTGCTTTATAAATATTACTTATATTGATGTCCCTGCATTTTAATTTTCATTTAAACTTATGGACATAACTAAACATTAAAATAAATAACTATCATTATCATTGTAAATGTACATAGCATGAAAAAAACATGGTTATTCCATATCTTTATAGCGATGATCACTGGGTAAAGTCACAAATTGTAATTTCATCAAAATCTACTCTTTCCTTTTACTAAAAGTAGAAAATATGCTGTAAATATGTATGTGAATTCTAGAGGCGCTGAACCAATTATAATTGTTTAAAAATCTAATAAAAATGTTTTATAGCTGCAAAATCTAAAAAGCCACGTTTAAATATTGTCATTACCTTTTACCTTTATTTATATCCTAACAAAAAAATAAATTTTAAGGTGAGCCATTTCATCAATTTTAAAATAATTTTCTCTTAACATAATTCATATGTTTCATGAGATTTTTAAAGACTAATAATTTGATGTATAAATAACTATTTCATAAAAAATAAAATATTTTCTAGTGACAAATATTTAAATTGCAAATATTATTCTTGTCTTTGAAAGATGTCATGTAAAATTAATTTTATAATTATAAATACTTGTTGTTTAGAAGAGTCAACTTGTTACCAATTAGACAACCATTTGTACAAATGTTAATTTTCCCAATTTTTTTTGTACTACCAGCCTCCACCCGCAGCTTCGGCTACATAGTATTATATCATTACATTTTCCTTACAGTTGTAAATGTAATGCTCGTCCTTGACTGATTTTAATGTTACATAGCTTATATTTTGGCCTCTTAAGAAGACTTGAATTGAATTAGTCTAGAAGTTTGTGTAATGTTTGAATAAACAGCGAACCGATAATCTAACGCTAATTAATAAAAAATATTTTTATGCTTATGAAATATTCCTTGCTACCTATTCTTTTTTTAATGTCTTCAATGTACAGATATATTTTATTATTAATATGTATAGATTTTTATACATCTTATGCTCACACCACATACACTTTAATTTACATGCATATGTTCATGCCAAGTCACTTGTGAGGTAGGTAGAGAGTAGATACACTTTGATTTCTTATTTATTACTTACACCATTTAACAATCCTAGGTGTAATATGAGTAATATTTTTTAATTTTTTGCCTGTTTCCTTCACTCTTCGCATGAAAGTATGGGTACATATTATACATTATGTGTAAAAAGCATGTACAGAGAGCATGACAGATATCTGACACATGTTCCCCTACAGTGCTAAACAGTATAATTCAGGAGTCTGCAATGTTGTTTGTAACATTCATTTTTTGTTTTCATTTGTCAGTGGATAGTCTGATACTGATTTTATCACATACTGTTGGATTGGATGCATTTATCTAATAATATTTCAACAGGTTACAAAACTTTGTTGAGGTGTTTTATATAGTCCATGATTGATTTTTTTCACATTAGTTTTTTATATGTGTGTTTGTAAAACACATTGTGATTAATAAAAATACCAGATACACTTAGTAATTATCACCTTTACAAAAATGCTTGAGCATGATAAACTGAATTTTAGCTCTTTATAGTTAATGTTGTTAGTTTTATAATGATGTAAAGGTATTATCGATTACATTTTACTTAATGTTTACATAAATAAATTGTAGTCCAAATCCCAAGTTTACGGTTCATGTGACAACATATTAATAGTAATAATTGTTGCTAGTATTATTTAATACTAATTTTTTTATGTTAAGAGTATGCTTTTGTAAATTAATCCATACTCCATACTTCTAAGACAAAATTATTATCAAATTATGAAAATTTCCCATAATTATCAAAACAATAAATTTAACTTCTTAAATATTAACACAACTTTATCTTTGTTATTTCTTGAAATGAGCTTAGATAGAGTATTTAGGAACTTAGAAAGTCAAATACTATTTAAATACGGAATTTAAAATCTGTCGCCATAAATAGTCTCATTTTGTGAAATTTGTTTCTTTGTTGCTGAATTGATTTATAGTTAAAATAAGTTTGCTAAATTACTAGTTTTTATTAATTTATAAATATTTTATTGTTTTATTTTTGCAGCAAGATGAAAAACCAACTTTGTGGTTGGTTGTGTATTAATATTTTTTTAATATGTGCAGCTACAGGCAGTACGTTCCCGTGGACTTCATCGTGCGGGAGCTGGCGTTTGATTCGAGCTCTAAGGCTATTAAATTTTTAAGTCAATTCCCTCTCTCTTACACTGGCAGCGATCAAACTCAAATAGATTGCAAGGCCAGCCTCACAGCTGTTGCGAGTCTATAACATTTCCTGTTAGATAGCCGTCCTGTTATCGTAAGGTGTTGTTGTGTGGTCATGTAATATACCACAAGGTCGCAGGGTCCAACACTTCAGAAATATCGCCCATATTATTATCAACATTAATTTTGCTAGGCTATGGCGGCGGCGGAATTTTTTATGTATAATAGCAGCTTAAGTTGTTCAGCTGAAGATGTTGGAAGCAGCTTGAAATATCTGATTTGTGAAGACTTATGCACGAGTACACGCTAAGAAGACGTTAATTTGGGAGGTTAAGTGAAAGACGTTATTCAGTGTTAAATTTAATTGACTTTCTGAAGACAAATCAGTATGCTATATAATGGACGCATTATTTTGCCTGTAAATATCAATGTTTTAATCTTAATTTTAATTTATCATCAATAGAAATGGTTGTAGATTAATTACAGTGTTCAATATGAATAAACGTTATTTATGTCGATGTTTTAAAATGTTTTTTTAATGTTAATAAACCTTATTTCAACTACACTCGGTCATGCTCAAATAAATGGGCACGAAGCTGTGTGCTGTATAAATACAAGATTAAAATGCCTTAATTTTGGACTTGGGAATTTTTATACTGCTTATCTGATCAAAGATTATTTCATGTCTACCAGGGCGTCACCAAGGGGTGCAAAAGGAGCAGCTGTTCTCTAAAGATTCTAAAAATGTCGACAAATATAAATCAAACAGCCTTACGTCTTTAACTTGACTTGCTTGCTCGATTATTATAGAACTCTGTATCAAATTGCCCCCTCTAGGCTGCTATCAGCTGGCGACAATTCTGCATGTCTAATGTCAGGGCCCTAACTGGGCAAGTTGCTACACAGCACTGCTTCCAATGTACTTAACATACTCACCTCTTTCGAGCTGCCTTGCAGAGAGGTATTCTACTTAGTGGGCCTACCTAATTTTTTAAATACGATTGTTACCTAGTAATCTGATGTAAAGTAGGCCTATCCAAGACCTACTATTCAATGTACTTTGTGGGCGTGTTTGTTATTTCAGATAGGTTATTAATATGGCCGTTGTCGAGTCTCATTTGAGACAAGTCGTATAAAGTAGATATAGCACGAATTAAGTTAATTTCTACAACAGTATGCCAAAGATTGTCAAACCTATTCGGTTAAACAGTACTAACTGAAAGGAATATAGTACCTATAAATAAAATGGTATCTCAACACGAGGCAACCTTATAGATTTTTTAATAGGTAAGCACAAAAGGTAAGGACATGACATACTATCGAAAAACAAGCATATTTCTCTTTACCCTCACCCTCCACATTCATGTCAGGACGAAGTCTTTTAAGGTCATAGAATTGGAACGTGTACGTAACCCCAGCAAGAAAGTAGCACCGAGAGTGATATGAGTGGGACACAATTAGTGCTCGATCTGCTGTAAATGTGCGCCGAATAAAAAAATTGTGCATTTTAATTCAAATTCTAAACATGAGCAGAAAGCTTATATTTGTGCGTCTTCTGGTTTTCGGGATATTGCGTTTCCTGCTGCGGTCAAGTTTTGCAGAATCGCCTATCTCAAAGACTATTGTATGTGTACAGGCGCACATGCACAAATAGCTCTTAATTTGTGCGTATTTGTGACAAAAATAGATTTATAAAAATATTTTTTGTTTTCAAGTAGTCGCGGTTTTTCCAAAAATTAAAAAAATATAGCGCCTAATTAAATAAATATATAAGGTCACCGAAAACTGTTTTCGGTCCTTCTTAGCGTGTATATTTACTACAAAAAAAAATCAAAAGCATACATACATGCGTTTTTGAATAATACGAATTAAAGTCAAGCCAGACTCTTTTTATGGTGTATATAGTCATGGTGGTCGAGTTTCGCAGCTACTCACCCGGATTGGTACCACCGCCTTACCTATTCCTGCCGCCATAACGTAATGACGTGTTCCGGTTTGGAGGGTAAGGTAGCCGGTAAATTTGCTTTTGCTCGAGGCCTAACATCCCAGCCTCAGGTTGGCAACGCACCATTATCACCTTTGGTGTCTAGGCGGCGTGAATTTCTTACCATCAGGAAATCCATCTGCTTGGTTGCCTTTCAATATCATAAAAAAAATATAGGGCACGTTTGTCTCTTAGAACCAGGTGAACCGTGTACTTGTACGTTGTCATCATGTGTCAAAAAATTTTAATTGACGCATTATGCGGGCTGCCCGCACCTCGCAACGTGCACGCATGCATTAGCCGCTTAATTTTAAGTTAAAATTTAGACTTGCAAATCTACCGGCCTACGGATTGGAACATGACACTCATTATAGCGGAAAAAGTAGGTATGGCGGCGGATCAGAACCTGGGCAAGTTGCTGCATAGCACGCTACCTACTACTACCAGTGATATTGTTGCTAATGACCCATCTTGTCTCTTAGGAGCTGCCTGGTAGGAAGATGGTCAACAGTACAAAAAGTTCAACGTCTGACAAAACATATGGAGAATCAAATTCTATTTTCGCGATTTTCTAAAAGTTGTTGTTTTTGATGTACTAAAGCCGCCCTAGAAAGGTTATGCGTTACTTACCAGTAACCCTGTATATGCAGGCAGTTCACCACTGAGTCACCAATTAGCATTCCCATATTTATTGATAGCTTTTGTCCAAATAAGTAAAAGTTAAAAAAGCCTGTTGACAACAAACACCCCTACTAGGCGCAAATGATCTAGTAATTTAAATAATAAACTAAATCATTTCACTGTCACATTCAGATTAGGTAATCGATACCAACTACTTTTTTATCCTGTAGCTATAACGTCAGTGATCGTTTTTGTCGTGTTCCGGTTTGTACGGTAGGCTGATTAGGGTGCTTATCTGTGTTGCGCTAGTCGTAAACTTGTGCAAGAGGCAAAATCCTAATTGGTTGACAATTCGTTACATTGGGTGTATATAAACGACGACGATTATTTTTTTATCATAATTATAATCGAAATCAGATTGCGGAAAAAAATTGATATAGATCGTGTAATGACCAATATTAACAGTCTATCTAAGATAAGAGATCGTCCAGTTTCAGATCAGTTGCCAGGTAACCACTGTTATTTTTCAGTAATTCACAAAAGTATCATAACAACAAATCAAAACAAAAGTATCTTATCGAGAAGGCTTATCTTTATCTGTAGATAGATTATTATTGGCCTTAAGCCGAAATGACGGACCCCATAATCGCATACGCATACGAGTATACTAATCAAAGAGTAAAGTAACTGTCCATAGACCATAATATGTATATGTAATTAGTATATTATATCTACTAATTAAGCAAAGAACGCAATAGACATAACATCATTTTATTAAACAAATAGCATTGCAAATGTCAACATGCGATAGTAGAACTATCGTACTGATAGAGATTACTAGTCTCGAAAAATAGACACGCACAGTAATAGATGTCGCTATTAATATTTGCACTAATCAGCAGCCCTATTTCAAAACCCAGTAAGTGTTTTGACCAACTTTTACAGAAACAGAGAAAAGCATGTTTTGTGTCAGCCGTCAGCAACTATTAGGTAAATATCGGACCTTAAATTGATATAGATGAAAAATATCAATAGATACCGTACAATTTATTTAAGGTACATTTTTGTTTTAAAATACTTATATCACAAGTTTTAAAAGAAAAAAACACCTTGAAACAAAAACAAATCAAAATCTTAGACCTTGAAAACTATATCAAAGCCTAATTACAGCTTCTACTAGGTTTTGATCTGGTTGAAATCATATCGAAGGATCAATAACCTAGTATGAGCTCATACTAGGTTAGACATGCTAGGCTTCACGCTAATCATTAAACTACTTAATTAAGTAGTGGGGCGAGTTATTTCTACCCTACTTATAAACCGTGTTTAAATTAAATAAAATTACAACAGGAGGTATTTTTATTTACTGTTATACAACAAAACATAATGTTATACAACCAAAATATCTTTTCGTGCAAAATAACCTTAATGGAATGTGTTAGGATCAGACTGTCTATGTTCTACACTAATTACATGTTAACTATACTGTAATTAAACTGGTAACGCCATGTAGAAAAATAAAAAGTATTTGTTATCAATCAGAAAAAGAAAAAACTACCACTCTAGCCTCATCACTTTTTTATCATTTTGAATTTCATACAGTTATACAGTTCACGCAATACTTTCGGTAGGTAACATATCGTTGCATAGAATCCATTTCAAGTATCGTGGGAATATCTGCGGTGTAGTGAGGAAGCGTATCACGCTCGCTCATACTAGTGTTTCGGCTTTTTTGCTATGGTACATTCGCGTAACTGTTTTTGTGCGATATAATGTTGTATTTTACAATTTTTACACTATGTCCATGCTATCAACACAAACACTGACACTTTGAGGAACACACAACCTTTTAGACCAGCGGTCTACAACCCGCGGCCGCGCCGCGAGAATGTTTTGTAAATAGGTTATATACATAAAAATAAATGCATGTTATATACGGAATAATATACGGCGTATATTGAGAATTTACTGAATTTAGCCTTAAGAACGCGCTTTTCTGCGTCCATTATATTTTTCTATGGGCTATGACCAATTATAAGTAGGTATATTTGGCTTCTAGGGTAAACATCACAAGTGTGGCCCACCTTTAGTTTATTTCACCGCCTTGTGGCCCTTGACTGCCAAAAGGTTGCCGACCGCTGTTTTAGACATATAATAAATGTTAAGCCCCCATACTTAGTCAGCCAAAAGAGCCAATCAGCGCACTCCCCCGTTCCATGATTACTATGCAATATTGCGCTCTAAAGTAAATGTCTTAAGCGCCAAATCACTATTTTTAATACTATAAAAGTAATTTGAAAAAAAATATAAAAACTGAAACAGTTATCTTTTAGGTATAATACTTATCTATGTTTATGTTAAATCTGGTGTCGATATTTTCATAATTGAAGGAGACAGTTGGATTTTGCTTTCAAAAAAGGGTTAAAACTTTTTGATTTTTTTCTATCGAGCAAAGTGAAATGAATCGTGTTTTGGAAACACTAGTCTTATAAAGCGTATAAATGTTAATCTTGTGTGTTTTTGTCACCAAGATCCATAATTGCTTTGTATGAAAAAAACAGTATATTGCTGACGTATTTTAGCATACATGGCCCCTTAATGTTAATAAGATATGACCAGATGTGACATTATCTTCTTACTTTCAGGCACACGGCTCACGAAGGTCAGCGAATAGGCACACGGCTTTTCTGATGGTACATTTTCTGGTGGTTCAATTGTTGCACTCGATTTTGAAGTCTGGCAAAGGTACACTCTGGCACAAAATCAACTTTGCACGAGGTGCATTTAAGTTTTGTGCGAACTGTACGAAGCGGGTGAACTAGATAAATTTTACCAAAATAAGAATGTACGTGTAGGTGCTTGTTTTAATCCTTCTTCAAATCAACAATAACGTTTAACAGAAAAAAAAGAAAGTCATAAAAAATCCTATCATACAAAATTTATCTTCAGCATTTTTATGCAATATATATACACAAAATTATCGAAATACTGATTCAGATCTGTTTACTACCTAATATATTAATAACTTCACAATCTAATTTATACTTAATATTTAAATATTACAATTAGTATAACCATAAAATATAATTTAGTCCCTTTTAATAAAGGCCCTATACCCCTTAATAGTTAATAACAAACAATATATAGTGAGCATATTATAATATAGTAAAGCTATAGTCTATTCCAAATGCAGAAAATAGCTGCCATTGAGTGTCAAACAGGGCTACATTGTCAACAATGTCAACATTTATTTTTCTAGTTTCTAGATTGTATATGAATACAGATTGTAGCCGAAGTCACTAAGTCCCACAATGTGATAGGTGGCAAACCTATCGCCAATCGGGCACATATCCAATCCCCATCGACATTTTTTTTAATAGAAAATTAGAAACACCGATTTTTTCTTTTTGTTGTGTGTATTTATATATGTATTATATACAAAATAGTTTCACTCAGTGCCAAGGATGGAAACAGTTCAATAAGTGAGTAATTACGTAGCTACTCTATTGTTAATTATTATGATGAGGTTTACGATGTGGTTGTACGACTAGATCAGGTGTTACGGCTTTGTTTTGATATTTCTGAATTATTTACTAACTACCCTCAAGTTGTGAGCTCTCGGCCTACTAGGCCCGGTGGTACCCGTTCGGCCCGCGTGTGTGATATTATCTCTCCGACATATACATAATAATGTTAGCCAACTAGTCGGAACTAACGACGGAATGATATCCTCCGCTCTGCGTCTTAATCAGATCGTCATAAATAAACAGGTTTGTCACGTCTGGATGATCGCGTGGCGCAACTCGCCTTTTACTACGAAAAGAAAATTTATTTTTTCCAATTTTCTAGTAAAAAAAAATGTTGCTCGGGATTGGATACGTGCCCGGTTGGCGATAGGCTTGCCTCCTATCACATTGTGGGACTTAGTGTCTTCAGCTAGTCGTGGGCTCCCTGGTTGTGCTTCTGCCTACCTCTTAGGGGAATGAGCGTGAAGATATTTACTTAATACGAACCGCGTTTACTGCGCACATGATAACACTAAAGCATTGATATAAAAAACCCAAGAAAAGATGGATAGTTTCCAACAAAACTCGTTAATCAGAAATTGATTTAGTTTGGTTTTTGCATATCCAATCTCACATGCTGAACTTATAGTTATTTTAAAAACTTTTTGTGTGTGTGTGTGTGTCTGTGACATCGTAACTTGAACGGATGGACCAATTTTGATACGTTTTTTTTTGTTCAAAATGTGATTGAGATGGCTCTTACCTACATAAGATGTAGGTTTTATCGAAAGTTATTGATTCTTTAAACATTTTAGTGTTATTACAAAGTAGTACAGTATGTGTGTGTGTGCAGAGCAGGCCGTTTTAAGATGTCGAATGTGCATCTTGCGTTAACTACCTCAATGCATTAAAGCAATATTAGTATGATAAATTATGTTTTTAGGTTTGCTCGACACAATACTCAGGGTCAGTGCTAATTTTCTTGTTTTACCTTTGGAACAGACTAAACTTTTTTCTCTTATTTTCTAAATGCTAACAGGCAATAAGTATTTAAATGTTACGTGGCGTTTTACAATGATACTCATATAAATGCTTAAACACTTTCTACATCCACCTTCAAATTTTAAATGTTAACTGATTTTTTTTTAATACTCCAAGTCAGTGCGCTAATACAAAATTTTCTAATTTAAGCCTTTGAAAGTTAAACTATTCATATCACATGTAATAAACAAAATTATATTCTTTTGTGG
Organism: Calephelis virginiensis; assembly: GCA_002245475.1. Lineage (NCBI taxonomy): Eukaryota > Metazoa > Arthropoda > Insecta > Lepidoptera > Riodinidae > Calephelis > Calephelis virginiensis. Next base: position 41,665 of record NJDC01009808.1, read on the forward strand.
ATCAGATCTTAACAAAACTTTAGATTTGATTTAAATATAATTGTTTTAAAAATGTGGTAAACAAACTTTGCCGGCAAACAACTCTGATATCACAGTTATCCATAGGGACAAAACGAACAATATATAGGATATTCCCACTTGATGGCTGTTTGGTAGCTGGTATGGCTGACCCCCAATCTCATCCACATGGAAACCCATGGGGAATATAACAGCAGCTAGGCAAAATACAACCACTGGAACAAAGAAAAATATTATGTTAATAACAGTAGTCATATTCCCTGGTGGTCTCTGTCTCTTTATATCTCCACAGCAAATTCCTTGCAGGGTAGGCAAAATAACCAGTGCAAAATTTCACCATCTTTACAGACCTGTCTCTTTTCATACAAACATGTTAGTAACAGAGACTCTTGATAATAAATTAGCAATTCAGTTAAGAAGGTCTCCCTGGGTACCTACAACCATTCACATTTGCATTGAATATCTGTTTTGTTAATTATTCACCTGCCACACAGATAATTAAACCTATAGAGCATTATTGAAATAAAGAATCATATAATTTAAAATATAGTCCAGCATAATGAAAGTAAAGACAACAAACAAGCAAATGGATCTTATGATGATAAAAGGCAACTGGGGCCTATATGCACCATAGACATTATAAATGCATTGCTGTCCTGTGGCTGGGAAGTTAGGCCTATGGTGCAAGTCTACTGGTACCCTTAAGACTGGAACATGACACTAGGATTAAGAATCAGAATAATCTTTATTCACTTGAACCATACAAGTGGCATTTGTGCACATTAACATTTTTATATACTACCACCGGATCAGAATCGCGGCCTCACACGGAGAAGATCAGGCAAAAGAAACTCAGCGGGCTTGTCTTTTTTCAATAATAATATTTACAATATAAACTAGATTAAAAATACAAATAACAATCAGATTTAAACTTAAATAAAAGGTACAACAAATCACATTACAAATTGCAGTGGGAGATTGAAATCTCTATCCCCAAGCATGTTCATCTTCCAAATACTCCGAGACCGTATTATAGCCTTTTTGACATAATGTTACTTTTATTCATTTTTAAAACTTATTTAAAGGTAGATCTCTAATACTGATGGGAAGCTTATTGTAAAAACATATACATTGACCGAAAAAGGATTTACTAATTTTATACGGCTAGATTACTTTTATCCCTCGTATTTACATTGTTTTTTGTAAATATACATAGATTATTTTTAACATACATAGGCACAAGACAGCAAGAATAAGTAAGGTAGTGCCTATCCCGGCCAGTTGCAGCACAGCACTTTTCCACTCACAGTTTTATTGGAATTTTATACTTGAACTTATGCTGGCCTCTTACAAGCTGCCCCACATAGGCAGATATTCCACACAGAGGACTGGACTGAAAATCCACCATATGCATAAACACTACTACAATTTATTATTCCATTATAGTGAGTTAGGGCATGTTAGCAAAGCTCTCGAGTTTTTAATGCCTTGGTTCAACTTCGCTTGTCAGTATTTAAGAATGCCTTGCTTATCCATGATCTGAATGTTATAGTACAATCATTATGTAATTAACAAAATTACATCTTTCCTTGATATTTTTATGCTAGTTATAATCAAATTGATAAACTACACAGCATGATTTTGATTACCATGCAATCTTATATCTATTTGTGTAAGTAAAGGAGCTCCAAAGCCTTCGCCAGATATCACAACTCATCTATTATTTTTTTTAAGAAAAATATATACTATAAAAAATTTTTGAAAAATGTACCAAGGAGAATTTTATGTACTTACTAGCAGCAAATCCAACCCATCTGGCATATGGAATAACATTTCGATCAAAATGACTAGAAGCCAACAATATGATGGTAGTTGTTATGCAAATACATCCCATAAATATGCATATCAGTGCTAATAGCCACTCTGGTTGAAGGTCTGGAGTGAAGCAAACTTGAGGCCGATTGTAAAGTGTCATACAGGACCACATTAGACCAAGTCGAGTATCACCTATAAGATAAAAATAAAAGAAATTCTATTAACATGAGATTATTTGTGTTTAAAATGTTGGGATATGTTAGCTGATAGGAAATGTCCACATATTAGTAACATTGAAATATACACTCTGGTTTGATTCCCGACAGGTATAGGCTTATTTGATGAACATTTAAATATTTGTATATCCGGGTCTGGGTGTTTTTTAAATTGATTTGGTTTCTATTTAAGTATATTTATGTACAAGAATTGTTGATTAATACCTTTAACATAAGCATATAATTTGCTTATTTTGGGATTAGATAAAATTTGTGTAATTTGTCTAGGGGCATTTATTTATTATTATACTAATACATTTTTGATTCAATTTAATTAACCATTGTTTGTAATTCACTTAATGTTTATAAAATAGGGATAATATTTAAAGACAAAAAATTATGTATATCAACTTGAAGACTGTCAGTTAACCTGTTCCAATGATTTTATTATACTCTTAAAGAAATAATACATAACTATGACAGTAAGTAAGAAAACAAAGGTGAAGAAAATATTAATTTTCTATTATTATAAACTTCACGTTTCAGGAAAAATAAAGCAAAAATGGATAAATCTCAAGGTTAACCCAGCAATTAGTTATGGTATGATACATCAGAAATTGTTAACGAACTATTGTTAAATGTATTTTGTGACTCCAGGTATATGTCGTGTAAAAATATAAACATCCTAAGAAAAAAATATATTACCTCCTACATCTGTAATAATCCAATCTGGCATTGCGAGGCTCACAATAGCGAAAACATCTGCAGCCATAAACAAAGTTCCTGATATAACAGTTAATTTATCCATGATAATAGTTTACTAGGATATTATTAGGTATTTGACTCTTTAAAAATTCTCAATGTTTTATTTACATCTTCCTTCTTCATATCATTTTATAACTTGTAGTCAAAGAGTAAAGTAACTGTCCATAAAGGAAAAGAGAAACCTCTTTGCCGATTTTCGAAACCTATGGAAACTACCGCTATCTGGTGACGGATAAATTAAAATAAATGTGTCAGTGTGAGTGTTTTATATTTACACACACACTAAGAAGGGTATTTTTTTATTTTCGTGGTATTGTAAAGCTACGCGCACACTGGTGATTTAGTTATCACCAGAACAGTACATTTTATCATATTCATGTGAAAATTTTATTTGAATAAGAATGTACTGTACCGGTGATCATCACCAGCACGCATAGCCACACCACATCGTCTCAAATTAGTCAAGTCTTTTCATGAAACAATCATATTGATTTTTCGTATATTTATGTTACATATTACAAAAGGAATTAAATAAGCATGAAGTTTATTTTGTCTTCTTCTGTAAGATGTAAGTAAAATGAAAAGGTTAAAAATTTTTAAACTAACGCAGTGTGCTTTTAAAAAAAATAATGAAATAAAACATAAAAGCATGTGATGAAGTTTTAATTTATTACAAATCTACATTAAACATCGTTTATTTCTCAAGTAAATCCTACTGTGTTTCCTGACATACAATTTTGTTTGCATTTTAAATCAATTTATATAAAACGAAGTGGGAAATCGTGTTAGTTGGATATCCATTTTGAAAAGTTACTGCCCATGAGCTGTGACTTACAGGGTGCGGAACTGAATGCGTGTAAGCACCTAAAAGTTACAAGATATATTAATAATAAGCAATTGCCGCTTTTCAACAACACTTTCCCCGTGTTGGTCAAGGCTCCTTTGCAGAATAGACCATCTGTCTTCCTGTCAGACTGCTCGTGAAAGGTGAGCATAGGCTTACCGTCAGTAACACCGTAACATCTCACTAGATGGTAGAGTTTCGCAACGACTCGCCGGGATTGTTACCACCACCTTACATGTTCTTGCCACCATAACGTCAGTGCTTGACGTCGACGTGTTCTGGTTCGGAGGATAATGTAGCTGGAACTGATACAGTTAAATGAACGTGAGTGTCTTTTTAAAATGTTCTCCAAGGAGGCTCACTAATCTACAGACGCGGGTGAAAGGCCTACAATATACTGATGTAGTTATTTATGTAATAAAAACTTACTAAGTTCATCATATCCGAAATCACACCTCGATTTTAGTTTTCCAACCATACATTTCATGGTGGGACAAAATTAAAAATACAACAACAAAAGCAACAAGCAAATAGCCTCCAAAAAATTAAGAATATGAAATAATAACAAAAAGACAACAGAGAAATTTTAAAATTTAACAATTTTCGGAAATGTCACATTTGACAAGAAACTTTAAAAAGATGGGTGCACAGACCAACTATAGTACTCCGATAATAAATCATACAAATTCTGTGGGACCAAAATGTCCCACAAACATACTCAATGCAACTTGTGATTTTAGATTATTATTGAATACATTTGTACACATGAAGATTTGTATTTTTCATGATATATGTATTTTTTAATTAAATAATATAGTTTTAGAAATTACTGCCAATCAAGAAAGTATTTAACATGTTTCCGTATACTTGTTTTTTATATTTTTAGGTAGTGCATGATTAATCTCATTAAATGAAAACTTACTTACCGTCTTAATAAAAAATCTATGTTAATAAAACAACAAAAAGCTAAATATCTATATTTTTTGGTAATAATTTATATATTATAACATAATGTTTGTGGTTTAAAACTTATAGAAAAAAACATAGTTTTAAATACCATCGATTTTCAACTAATAGTAAATGCCTATATAGACATTCGGAAACCAATTTTTTTTGAGTGTATGATGTACAGAAAATTGTCTTTATCAACCTGCTTCCATCTTTAAATGTTCACACCTATTATTATTAAGATATTAATTATGAATTACTAAATAAATACACTTTCTTATGCACCAAAATTTACAAAATAATACACACTTTTTCATTTATAATATTTACCTTAGTTGCATAAAGGCGGTCTCATCGCTTCAGAGCGATCTCTGTCAGACAACCTTAGGGTTAAGGTTATTTAATTTTCAAGAAAAAATATTGGTGATGTACAAGATATGCATTTGTGTTTTAAACATCCGTGTAATTTCATCAGTGTGGGTGTTTATTAAATTTATTAATACAGTCTTCATTTAAAACTATTGTATATTAGCAGAGATTATTATTATTTAATATCTCTGGTATCAGTATTACCGGCTTACACAATATTGTGGGGTTAGACCAATTTGTGTAACTCTTCCAGGGATAATATTTGTTTATTTGTTTTTTGTTTATTTATCAGTCTGTGATTTTTTCACTTTTTTACTATTATTTGGTATATATTACGTTTGGTAGGTAAGTAACGTGTCGAAATCAAAGATACTTTTGGTCTAAAAAAGTGTTTCTCTTAATTATCAATAGAGGTGTTGTTCAAAGTTTTTGTACGAATAATTTACAGCGACAGCAGCGAGTACAAACTTGATAAGACGTAAACTCATGGTAATGGCTCTGTTTCGCAAACTGCAAAATGTGTACTTTTTAAAATCGTTTTGGAATTTAGCCACGTCTTTTTATTTTCTATGAGTTTTACTCCATCTCTCGGGTCCCATAGAAATTACTCAAACAGTCTAATGGTAAGTAACAATGACGATAACACCTGGATGTGTGACACGAGATTGAAAATTGACAGTAATCATCACTATAGATAATATACTATGACCATCACTGTAGTCTTTGATCTCCGACGTCACAGTCAGATGTCATTTTGACTCCGTCATCTGACGATAGCTGTTCATACAATTTTGACATTATTTTGACTGTGCACCCATTGCTTGTAGTCAGGCTCTTGTTTCTCGTATAGACGTATTTTCGCACTTAACACATACAAAATTTTTGCATGTGGGTGTGCTGATATAGGCTGCACTACCAAAAAAATAATATACATACAAGTGTTATTAAAATATTGTTATTTATAATATATACGTTATATTTTAATAAATAGCTCATTAATCAGTTAATTAGGGAATTGCTGATTTTTCATATTATTTATTTGAAATAACCGGTCACACTGGCCTGCGAGTTTGTTAGAAATCCGAAGCCGCCATTATTATAAATACGAGTACATTAATTGATTCGTGACGATATTTTGTGTTAAGTGAGTTGTGATTTCGTCGCATCATTCCAATTTAAAGATTACGGTGTTTTTACTGGCCTCAAGTGTTTTTATTTTTAAAAAAGGACGTTCAACGTATTAAAGTTACGCCTGGAAACTTTTTAGGTTAACTTGCTAGTGATTTTTAGAAAATAGTGAAATTGGTGAATTTTGTTTAAAATGTCCGTAAACGATTATAAAAAATGCCAAATGAAGACATGAATGTGATTTATAACAGTTTTCTTAACCTATTATTACTGTTTTCTTGCATTTGCATCAAAAACAACTATTGATGAAATGTAAAAAATTAAGAATTAAAATGTGAAAAAACAATTTCCGTTTTACTTGATATTTTCTATGCATGATATAATTGCCTTATTTGATAAGAAATTGAGTTGCCCCTA
>NJDC01009809.1:0-10233 GCA_002245475.1 Calephelis virginiensis
ACCGGTAATGATAACGTCTTAGGAATATGTGCCGATATTTCACTGAGTTGTTGTACCAGATGGACAGGAGCCTTGATATATGTTAGTAAGCGATTCGAATAACATTTCTTGAAATCTTCTCAAACTGCTAATTAGTAGGTAAGCAGTTAATGCCACAGAGTTGAAGTACGTTGTAGATGATAAGACTTCCATTTCAGTTTCTATGGATGCTATGTTCGTATTGGTTTGATTGATGAAGCGATCGATCAAGGTAAATTGTTGTTGAATATTATCTTCACTTTTTCTCAACACTTTATTCACAAGTTCCGTTATAGTAGTCTGATTTTTAATCAATTGCAGCATACAGTCTTCGTTGTCGTGTAAGGCTTGAATATCATTTTCATATTTTTCCGCAAAATGTTGATCCAATATTCCAAACAGACTGTTAGCGATATAGCCAACTCCATCTACAAATCCTCGTCTCTTCCTGCTGCTCAGGTGCGTATGAGGGTTCCTCAGAATAGAGTTATAGTGTTTTAAGAGTTCCATTTCATGTTGTAGTTGCTCCATAATAGGCATGCAATGCTGTTTCGTGGCATAAATTTTTTATCGTGTTAAAATAATCTTTAGTACGTTGAGTTCCTTCCCAATAAGTTGTTAAATTATAGTACATAATTAAGATCCATTCATCGTGTACCATTTGCATTTTTCCTAATGTGTCATAATATATAGGTCGCTCGGGTTCCAAGGCCGTAATACGGACATTGTTCGATGACCTCGATCTCTCGGTCGCGCCATATGACACCGATGCAAATGTAATCAATAGTAATATCATTGTGGTTAATAAATTAGAGATAAAGGTTACTGTCCTTTTCCGTTTTCTCTTTCCCAAAGTAGGTTTTTGTAGTTCAGATGTTTCATGATCCTTGCTTTCATAATCAGTTTCTGAGTCCAACGGCAGTGGTGCTAATTTGGTAATAGGACGCGTGATAATTCCTGATTGCGTTTTAATATTAATTACTCAAACATAGCCGTCCGACCCGGGGTATGTTTCTATAACACGACCAAGCGCCCATTTCCCCGGGGGCAAATTATTCTCTTTAATTAGTATGATGTCTCCTTTTTTGACATTTCTAGTAGGCTTGTTCCATTTACTACGAATTTGTAGGTGTGTAAGATATTCGTTAGACCAATTTTTCCAGTATTGTTAGAACATATGTTCGATCAATTGCCACCTGCAGCGAATATCAATGGTAGTGACGTCATTATAGTCAGATAGTGGTAGTGACATTATCGAACTTCCCGTGAGAAAGTGTCCCGGAGTCAAACAATTGTAAAATTCTTCTGGGTCTTCTGTTAGAGGGCAGAGAGGTCTTGAGTTCAAACAGGCTTCAATTTTCGCGAGAAGTGTATTAAACTCCTCGTATGTTAATTTTTGATCACCTAGTGTCCGACGCAAATGGTGCTTCATTGACTTCACAGCTGCTTCCCATCGCCCTTCGGCAGTAGGCCACGCGGGGGCGTTGAAATGCCATTCTATCTACAATTTGGACAGTTCGTCAAAGAACTCAGTTGACAGTATTTGTTTGAATCCTTCAAATTGCTGACGCAGCACCTTTGCTGCGCCGACAAAGTTCGTACCGCAATCCGAGTACATATGTTTAGGGGTGCCGTGCCTCGTACACATTCGTTGAAATGCTGCTATAAATGTGTTGCTGCTGAGGTCTGACCACAAGTTCGATGTGTACAGCTTTCGTAACCATGCATATAAATATAGCAATGTACCCATTGGTAGTTTTTATACCTCTACCCTTGTTTAATTTGACCTCCACATAACCCTTGAACCGGAGTGGACCGGTATGTGTGTATGGTCGGCATGGTGTTACTCTTTGGCGTGGTAAGTTACCCATTAGTTGGTGGTTGTCTGTATGATTAAAACGATGACAACGTATGCACCGCCGTAACAATGTTTTGACAGCCCTATTGCCGCCGACGATCCAGTATCGTTGCCTTATGTGGGTTAGCGTCAGCCGAGCACCTCCGTGTAACGTGCTTTTATGTGCTTGTTCGATTAACAGTTCCGTCAAACGGCCAGAATGTGGTAAAATAATAGGATTTTTCATCTGCATAGGCAGGTTTGAGTTCTTAAGGCGGCCTCCAACACGTATGACCTTGTCTATATAAGGATTCAGTTTGAAGATGGGGCTTGTTTTCGATACCGATTTATTGATTATGAGTTGTCTGTATTCTTGTACAAACTGCGTTTGTTGTACATGTGATATTATTAGTTTAGTGGCATCTTGAATTTCTCTGGTTATAAGGTGCATGGTCTCGGATTTCCTTTTGTTGCGCATATTTGTAATGCCGCGTAATATCCATGCGGTGATTCTTATGATTCGGGTTAATGAACTACATTTATTCAACAATATAGTTATGAAATATTCATTGTAGTCAGTTTGTTTATTATTTTGTTTGACGTGATCTTCATTAATTTGTCCGACAATTGTTTGTTATGCATTCGTTTTCATCCTTTCTTGTAGTCTAATAAACTCAGGACCCTGCCACCACAAGTTAAAGTCCTTTAGTTTACTCGGCAGTAAGCCTCTAGATGCGCAATCAGCAGGGTTCAGTTCTGACTTGACTAAGTGCCACTGACTTGGAGGGATAATGCATTCGATTTTTGTGACCCTGTTTGCAACATATACCTCCCATCTTCTTGTTTCGCCTTGTATCCATGCTAACACGACTTGAGAGTCACACCAAGCCCGTATGTAACTTTATACGCACTTAGCGATTGTTTAGTTTTCGCCATCAAGTTGGCTAACAATTGTGCGCCACAGAGTTCGATCCTGGGCAGTGTAGTTTTTTGTTTAAGTGGGGCCACCCTAGTTTTGGCAACAAGTAACGTTGTTATGGGTAGTCCGTTTTCGTTCATTACACGACTGTATATGACGCAGGTAAGCTTTCTCGTTCGCGTCACAGAAGCCCAATAATTCGATGTCTTTACAGGGCCTATCCATCTGTTTAGCTCCATGTTTTGTATGTATGTAAGTTCTGATTTTAATCTAAGCCATTCCGTTTCTATATCAATAGGTACGTTGTCGTCCCAGCCAAGTTCGCTTATCCAAAGTTTTTGAAAAAGTAATTTTGCAATAATAGTAATCGGAGACAACCATCCTAACGGATCATAAAACTTTGAAATCTCGGAGAGTAAAGATCTCTTTGTTGGGCGTTTTGAGTTTTCTTTTATTGGCCAATTAAAGTTAAATGTGTCCCTGCAGGGGTTCCAACTGTACCGCTAATTTCAAATGAAGACTTCAGCTTATACCGAGCGATACCTTTACCTATTTACAGCAAGAACAATATAACTACATATATACAAACAACTTCTAACTACATCGGCATAAACTTCAAGAAGAATAACTACGTTTCTTTGAGTGAAGAAGACTTCAAACTCTGTGATCTACACAGATCGAACACCTACATTTGCAATAAAAAATTGCCAATTTTTGAGCTACACAGCAATAAGTCTCCGTGTGAAGTAAAGCTATTGTCATAACGACGAGCACTGTGAGTCGGACTAGCCGCGTGTAAAGAGTCACGGATTGAGTTACATGCACCAAACAATTGGCTCGTCATATGTTGTAACACGTGCACACTACGTACAATATGTGATAATAATATTGCATTACATAATTTTAAGTCATCTGCAATAATAACACTTCTCCAAGGATGTGTGCTACAATCAAGGGATTTTACTATTTACGCTCACAATCATTACAGTAGCCGAATAAAAATGGATTATGACTTTACTGTTCCAACACTGGACAGTTCGATAAACAAGATAGTGAACTTAACATACAACTATGCTCCAAACTTATTTAAATCAAGTGACCTGGATGAAGACAACATTGAGCAGGCAATCACGACTCAAAAGGAGCATGAAATTCGATCACCAACTATCTCTAGTCACGACATTCATCAATATGCAGTCAGCTACCTTTTGGTAGTAACAGCACTTCTTGCTTTATTTGTCGTGGTTGCGAAGAAATACTGTACCCACTGTTTTAGGAAGAACAACACACGTTCAACTGCTTGTCCACTAACTGAGGACATTGAGCTTAAAGTAATACAACAGATGGAGGGCTCTAGTAAAATCAATGACGTTCGGGACGAGGCTCGAGCAGAGACATCGCGGCGAGACTTCAACACTTTTTGCTTTGTAATGACAAATTCTTTCTCTTGTGTTAGGTATTTTTTTTTACTTTCTTTTTCTGGCTTTGCCAAGATGTACGGTTTGACCCGTACATGTTTTGCGAACGCGGCAATCTTTAATTGCCGCGTATCATTTAACTTACATTTTAATTTACTTATTACTTTGAAACCAATTTAGTGCGATAATAACCACGGACGAGAAAGCATTTGCCAATATATACTTGACTTGTGTAACTTTAATTCCAATATATAACTTTCTTTAATTTTGAAGATCCTTCTAACTTCCGTCTCGCACTCCTGACTTACTACAGAACATAGAAAATCAGCATTTTCTACAATAAGAAATTTACATCGCCTGAAGACACCAAACGGTAATGAACAAAAAATCCAAATACAGCTTTTTTTTGTAAGAGGTCAGCAAACAAGCGCACGGGGATGAGGCGCCATAGATGTTCTAGGTGTGTCGCTGTTCGGGATGATAAATCAATTGTGCTATATATCGGCTACCCTTCCTTCCAGACCGGAACATGACGTCAAAGTCCAATGAATAAAACCATATTATTGAAAGCCAAAAGTTATGAGTTACGATTTTGTTGTTGTTTGTTAATGTACAGAATTTTCCCTGTGGTCCGAGTCTCCTGTATAGAATTGACCAATGACCATCTGACTTCCTGCTTGTAGCAGACGAGCAAGGGACAAGTTAGTCATCACCGATAAGACCACTAGTGGTAGAATGCCGTGCTGCATCTCGCCCGGGTCCGGGATCCGTCGCCTTAATGCCTGCCGGCACAGTGTCAATTCCATACTTCAGACCGGAAGGTATGGTTTCCGGTAGACTTACACAATTTCCCTGATGCTCCAACTACAGCACAGCGATAAACTTACCTACCCACGCAAGCCTTCTTGTCGGTCGGTTTGTGGAAAGCGAGCAAAATTTCAATGGGTCAAGGACCAAAGAGCAGGTAGTAGAGTGCTGCTCATGATGTTCTGCAACTGGTCTGGTGACGGTCCGGCGTCCCACACACTCCAATGTTCCAGCCCAAAGGGTGGGACAACCAATAGACTCTCACATTTTACCTAACACTCCGGCCACAGGACAGCGACACACCTACCTCTATCGCTTTAACCGTAAAAAAAAATTTAGACGCCGGTTTAACTAGACACTTTCTAAAATTTACATCGAACCATTAATTCCCATTTAGACAGTGTTTAATAAAACATGTGTTCGAGTGTTTAACTTTTTTGTTGTATTAAGAGGGCCAGTTGTCCCTTACGGTCAGGAGAGCCGTGTGATTGTTTGTTGTCTTATTCCGTGTACTGCTAAAAATTGAAAGGTCTTTAGAATGAACACATATTGAAGAAAGTGTAAAGTGTACCTCCAAAGTGAGTTTGATCTCCAACGGCTGCAGGAGGTCGGAGTGTGTCCCCGTGACGTCGAGCACTAGGTACACCGGCCTGCCCTGCCGGTGGAAGGTGGCCTTCACCGGAGACGAGAACGACCACTCGCTCAGAGTCACGTTGGCCCGCGGGTATATGGTCACCAGATTATACGCAGGACCTGACAAAGTTGTCGGTGGTTAACACTTTAACCGACTAGAAAAACCTCAGTTCGACTGTTGCGAAAGTTTGTTACGAAATTACTTGTCCAATAAGAAACCGATTTCGATGATTTTTTTTGAATAGGTTATGATGCTGAGGTAGTCCCATATTATTTTTATTATGATCCGATTATTGATTTTTGTTTTATTATTTCATACATCACAAAACTGTGTGCATTATTCAATTTTTTTGAAAACGACTAGAGGGATGTTGACGAAATGTGTATCAAGTCCGACACCTGGACCGTTAGACCACAGAGACGATATATATTAATATATATAAAAATAATAATAATAATCCACATATCCTTTGGTCAACGTATCACGCGTTATCAGATGAACCAACTTTGCTAATATTTGTTTTGGCGCGAAGTTACTAATAGGATAAGGATCATAAAAAAATGAAAGGGCATGCGGAGAGATCGTCGTTTGGGTCAGTTAGTCAAATATAGAAAAAAGAAGCAATTACCATCCATTAAGAAGTTGAAGTGACAGGTGGCGCCCTCACACGTGCGGCGCACCAACTTGAAGCCGTGCGGGAACTCGGCGGGCGGACGCGTACGCACAAACAGACTGCCCACTCTACAAACCGTGTTTTATATATATAAGCAATAACTTCAACTTTTGGTACGCACACAGTAATTAAGTACGCATTTAATAAAAACAAGTACGAGCGTAATGAAATAATACGCGTACAACATAACTTAAGCACAGCTTAAAAAACCGACTTCGATTTCATAAATAAGTCATCTGGGTACACAATAATTAACTATGTTCCTTATATATCCCTGAGATCCCCAATGGGACCACCTCGGAAGTACGTCTTTTTAAATATAAGAAGAATTTTTAAAATCTATTAACATACATAAAAAGCATATGTAGGAGTCAAACATATAACCTCCTACTTTTTCCAAGTCGGATAAAAATAGTTCATGCACTATAAAGTAAGTGTGCTTACAGGTATCTATCAAAGCGCGGTCTATACAGCGGCATATTGCAGTACACTTCCGCCTCACATTCTTCGTCTCCTATTATCCTGTACTCCAGGGTCTGGTTAAAGTCAGTGAGAGCTGAAAGCGCTGACTGTACTGAGTATGCATCTAGTTTGTTTACCAGGATCCCAGAGGTTCTGTTGACCGGTGACATTGAAGCGTTGTACGAAGTAATTTCTGTATGCTGCAAAAATGTAACCTAAGACTATTTAAAACCGACTTCAAATTGCCTTAAATCCAAAAGTTTAAAACATTAGAAGTTAATTGAATGCCCAATAACAAGAATAATTCAAAACCCACTCTTTCTTAGATACTTACATACATACATACATCTCTTCACTCCAAGAGCCCTACAAGGCTGGCAGAGCTGCCTGGCTTCGTCCACATTTATTACCCTTTTCATACAAACACGCCGGATTTGATCGTGGAATTTCAACCTAGGTCTTCCCGGGTACCTACATCCATCCACATTCACATTATACCTATATCTGCTTTGTCAATCTTTCATCTGTCATTCTTTCCACACGACCGAACCAGCGGAGCATGCCTGTTCTCATTTTAACACCAACACTTTCTTTCGCCTCTGTGGTCTAGCGGTTCAGGTGTTGGACTTCCTGGGTCGGTCAACAAAAAGAAAATTGGATTTTTCCAATTTTCTAATAAAAAAAATGTTGGTCGGGATTGGAAATGTGCCCGGTTGACGATAGGCTTGCCACCTATCACATTATGGGACTTAGTGTCTTCGGCTAGTCGTGGGTGCCCTGGTTGTGCCTCTGCCTACCTCTTCGGGGATATGGGCGTGAAGATACTTTTCACTTTCATGCTATCCCACTCTTTCTTGGATTACGAATGCGGTCGGCGAGCGTTAAACCATAATTTTTCCTTAGCGCTCTCATTTTGATCGCATTTATCCTACTTATTTATCTTTCTGACACAAATATTAAAAATTTTCAACAAAATCTACATGTCAGCTTTCAAATAAAAAATAGGAATCGGTCCATCCGTCTAAAAGTTATGCCATTGACACACTCACATAAAACTTATAACTAAGGAATCATCAAGGTTATTTTAATAAGTAAGTTTTAAATTATTCGATTTGTACATTACAGTCAAATTAAAAACCTCTACAATTACAGTCGGTTAAAAGCATGTTTTATAAGTTTATCAAGACATTTCAAAATACATCATAACAGAAACCAAACTTATGGCCACTGCTTTGACCTCACGACATAAGGAAGAAAAATTGCAGATTTTAAAAATGTCTTCAGTAAATTCGGTGGCAGCGCAATGTAAACTTTTAAATTGAAAAACTCAATTTATGTATTAATTTCAAGGCGATAAGGCTTCTCATAATAAAAAAGTTAATGAATCAGTTTACGTCAAATTATTGTGTATTTTAAGAAGACGATTTTCGTTTCTGACTGTAAGTTGTTTCAAAGTAATTTGGGATAAATCACATACAACCAATTACAACATAGGTCTTCTCCATAGATTTCCAAAGGACCAATCGGACGCAGTTTTCATCCAGCAGCCCTCCTTAGATCCTCTGTTTGTCAAGTAGGTATCAAGGTATCACTTTATAATATAACGTTACGTAACGTTATAACAACCTTTTAAATTTAGCTTTCATATTAACTCTCTGTATCTTACCCAGATATTTTATGGATATCATCATACATAAACATATTCCCTGTTTCACATTTGCTAATATTGTTGTATCAGAAACAAATAGCACTTCAACGCACATGTGGGTGATAATGTTAAGGTAAATTGCCGATGGAAGTTAAGTGCGCTCATATTTACTTACTTAAGTATGGGGATATGTGTGTGGTTGTGTAAGGTTGTGCACATGTGAGCGTATACTCACAAACCAATAATGCCTTTGTGTAGCAATTCCCCGGTACGGATTGAACGGTATGAACATTGTGACGACACAGACAGACATCAAACCGCTCAGGACCATCCACAGCCGCTTGCGCGAAAAGAGGAGTTCAATTCCAGACTGAAAATTTATGCAGAGTTAATATGGGTTTTTCAGGGATGTCTTTCGTGAAATGTAGTTTTTATTATTAAGAAATCTATCTTCCTATAATATGTGCATAACCAAATAAATCGGTTTTTCGAGTTGTTTGAAAATGAAAAAATGAAAATAAGTTTTTTTTTATTTGCTGAATATGTGTGTTGAAAGTTATTACAAACAATATTTGTTTATAGAATGAAAAATATTTTTATTCATATTCACCTTACAGAAGGCACTTGTAACTAGTGTATATAATATTAAAAATACCAAAATACGCTACCATATTGTGGTGCGAAAATATATTTAAATTCAAAGAAATTTATTATTTAGAATTGTAACATAATATCGTGTTTTGATATTTTAACAATATTTTAAAATGTGTTCAGGTTTACCCTAACTACCATAAGCTGCCACTGTTTTCAAACCTATCCAGTCTGAAGACGAAATGGCAAAACAAATCTCCGGCAACCAGGATTAACCCTATCTACCTTGAACTGCCACCGTTTCCAAATCTAGCCAGTCAGGAGAAGAAACGGCGAAACAAACTCCTCGGCAACCACGGCAATATTATTTTCTATGACATTTATATGAGAAAAAATCAATTAAACTTTTCTGCAAAGAAATAGTTTACACTACAGAAAGTTTTTTCTAAATTCTAACAACAAGCCAAAAAAAATTGATAGAAGAAGGCGTTACTTTGCTGAAATCCATACTTTAATGCAAAAAAAGGATCTTCACGCCCATATCCCCGAAGAAGTAGGCAGAGGCACAACCAGGGCACCCACGACTAGCCGAAGACACTAACTCCCACAATGTGATAGGTAGCAAGCCTATCGCCAACTGGGCACTTATCCAATCCCGGACAACATTTTTTTTTATTAGAAAATTGGAAAACCCAAATTTTCTTCTTTCGAACCCTAGACTTCATGCATTCAAGTCCAACACCAGAACCGCTAGACCACAGGGGCGTTGGGAGTTTTAACTTCCGGTAAGTCCATTTCATTCATAGCGCACTATTTTGCCTGTCTTGTCACGCCATAATACGTATACTTTTTTTAAGCCAAAAAGCTTCTTTCGAAACGTTTTTAGATGCAGTGGTTTAAAAGGAAATGAAATACAATAACATTATTATATAAGGCATATGGCTTGGCTAGACACATGCAATTTTTGACTTTTTTTGAAATTTGAACTCCTAAAATTTCAGCATTTGTTTTAAACAAATTATGATGTTTTTTTATGAATACACGTACATCCAAGTGATATATATGTTAAGCACGGTAAAGGTAAAATTTTAGAAGATTAAAAAAAAAATATTACAAGAATGCAACTGATTAACACTACATAACGCTCGTATACATTTTTTTAAATTTAAAGTTTCTTATCAAATCTACCGAATTACCTGAACTAGGGACGTCATATTGTAGAACTG
>NJDC01009809.1:10751-21881 GCA_002245475.1 Calephelis virginiensis
TTTTGCCTGTCTTGTCACGCCATAATACGTATACTTTTTTTTAAGCCAAAAAGCTTCTTTCGAAACGTTTTTAGATGCAGTGGTTTAAAAGGAAATGAAATACAATAAACATTATTATATAAGGCATATAGCTTGGCTAGACACATGCAATTTTTGACTTTTTTTGAAATTTGAACTCCTAAAATTTCAGCATTTGTTTTAAACAAATTATTATGTTTTTTTAATGAATACACGTACATCCAAGTGATATATATGTTAAGCACGGTAAAGGTAAAATTTTAGAAGATTAAAAAAAATTATTACAAGAATGCAACTGATTAACACTACATACCGCTCGTATACATTTTTTTTTAATTTAAAGTTTCTTATCAAATCTACCGAATTACCTGAACCAGGGACGTCATATTGTAGAACTGAGGAAACATATTCATGATAGCCTAAAAGACATGCGTTTAAGTCTGCGACTTCTGTTATTCTTCTCAAAACACACACAAATCTACCTTTATCTATATAATTTTATTACAAAGATAGTTAAAATGATATTTTCAATTACAAAATTCCAATCAATTTTAATGCCTATAAATTTGGTACAATCTATAATCTCATTATTTATATTATTTAGAAAAACAGCTAACTTTAAGGTTTTCTTATAATGTGCTTGAAATTATACTAATTTTGTCTTAGAAAAGTTTATTTTAAAATTATTTTCACCAAGTCACGCTGAGACTTTGGACATGGTTTCAGATGTTTCCTTTTTTAAGTTAAATTTACTTTTAAATTTGATGAGGATGGTAGTATCAGCAAGTAATACAGAATCATGCTAAATAACGTCAAGTAGACCACTCATATAAATTAAAAAAGTAATGGCCCCAAAACACTACCTTGCGATACGCCGCGTGTATTAAAAAAATAATTTGAGATATTCACTTTTTTACGGTAATTTTTATAACATTCGGCGTAGCATGCAGTGTAAATATTAACACAGTTACATCCTTAACCCATATACTCACACAAGTACAATAGTAGTAACAACTAACATGGTTAAAAAAAGAGTGAAATGAAATTTTACGCATTTTTTTTTGTTTTTCTAATGACTTCGACGAAATCGGCTTGTTGTCTTTCAATACAAATTTATTGCCTTTGTATAGATTTTTTTTGTTACTAGTTTTGTGCGTGAAGGGCAAAGCAATGAATGAAAGCTAGAGACATACCGGCACGGAGGCCACAAGCACGGCCAGCCCCGCGCTGACGGCTGCGGTAGTGCAGTCGGGGCAGACCGACCCCGACCGGCCCGCCACCGGCAGCAGCAGCGCGCTCGTGCGCAGTGACAAACACAGCAGGAACATAGTGCCGGGCACTGACAGGACGGCCTCTAGCACCACGTGTTGCCAACCTGGAGTATCAACGCATGCTACACTACCTTCGAATAAATCTCATTTTGAGTCGTACCAAATTTATATATTAGTTTAATAATCCCTAAACTAAATGCAGGTTGGGGTTATCAGCAATCGAGATTGAGGTAAGTACGTAGATATGAATGTTTGTTAACTACGTAAGTACCTACAACAAAAAACCATTTTTTTCTAAACCAGTGCATAAATCAGTATTTTTTTGTGTTCAATACAGAAATTCGGTTTAAACTACATAGGTACGTAGAAGTAAAATTTTCTTCGCTGCGTATGTATCCACCGCATAGTAGGTACCCCGTACCTACTGCTCGGCGGCCTCCCAGCGTACGGTATGATTAGCTCGCAATACATTGCCAGTTGAAAAACTGCTAAATCAGTAACCGCTTATTTCCGACAAAAACCGTAGAAGGAATTTTGAAGCCCGATATGTATCTAAACTACCATAGAAATTTTCGTTACGGTGTCAATTACACCCTGTATATACAACTTAAAATTATATATTTAAATAATATTTTTTTATAAATATTAAAATATTTGCACACCAAAATATGGTAAAATATGTTGATATAATTAAATATTTTTGTAACATCTCATTAACACATATGTTCCGCAAATAAATAAAATTTATTTTAAATTTTCATTTCATGATTAAAACCGCTGTGGCTCCGTAAAAACTGACGTAATTCGATCCGAATTTTCACGGGTTTGGATCGGTGCGTAAGCAATATCCGAATTCAGTCCGAGTTTTCTAGACCAATATTTTCACGGGTTCGGATCGGATTCGGATTGGACGTAGTGCAGAATCTCTCTTACAGGGTAAAGGAATCGCTGTTCTACGTATTCATATAGAGCGCGTTATCGAAGAATAATATGTTACCTTCAACAGACGATATTGTTGTCAATGCTGCAGCACTAGTAAATTTAGAAGCACCTATAATTTCTAATTGAGCTTAAGATTATGAGTCACTAGGTGTATGTCTTATCTAAACTAATGTATTTATTATTTATTGTACTTCAAAAACAATATCAAAATTAATTTATAATATAATCATAATTAATTAATAATAAAAATATTATGAATCATAATTAATAACATTACTGGATATTTTGAGTTTGTACAGATTTTGATAATTTTGGAAATATATTTTTGGACCAAAATATTTGGCTATTTTTATTAGAGCTTGTGTATGTGCATCATCATATTTTAGGGTTTTCAAGTTTCTGTCATTTCAGTTTCAGCGAATTCCAAAAATTTCTCAACTCGTAAATCAGTACTTTCATTAAAATAAAAAAAAAATTGAAATGAAAACTTCTTTAGCGGCGTTGCGCAATTTTTTTAGAATGGATAATAACTTTTAATTTCCCGTCAGATCGTCAGAACGTAAGACGGCGCACTGCGCATGCGCGAACAAGGCGGTGGCGCAGGTTGCTTGCGCGAGATCTAAAATAAAACGTAGATTCATTGCTGTGTGTATTGCTTACTTATTTCAGGGGTGGAAATGGTCAGTAAAGTCAGTAATAGTCAGTTTTTTTGGCTTGAGTCAGTAAAAGTCAGTTTTTTCGAAAAATGGTCAGTAAAGTCAGTATTTTGATTATCAGGGGTTAGTATAAACCAGGTCAGACCAGTACTTAGAATGAGGTGTCAAAAAATATTTTTACGCTTTTGTAGTCGCTGAACATAATATATTTTTCTTTTCAGTAAGTTTCTAAATTACCTTTCTTCAAGAACTTCATTTATTCAGCCACATATTAGGACAAAAAACTTTTTTAACTATACTTAATATACCTAACAATGGCACAACTCGTATGGCTCATTTAACCCCACAGCCAGGGTTTATTGAACCATCCAATGGGGTCACTTGAGCCAATAGATTAAATAAAAAAAATCATATTAAACATAATACATTTTCTGAGACTCGTCATAGAAACAAATGTAAACTTAAAACTCTTATTACACAAAGTAACTCAATAAGTTTAGATACTGTTACATTTCATACAGACATAAACTGCTACGACTTACTTAGTGTAGATATATTTTGCATCAAGATCTTGTCAAGAAATATTTTGGCACAATATTTAACTTTATTTCATAGTAAACCATAATCTAAACAGTACAATCCAACATTATAATCAAATTAAGAGTCGCTTAAACATGGCTTATTCGAACCCGATGGCATTGTTTTAAAAGACCCCTACCCCGAAATTATTTAAAAATATTGAATAGAGTAGCAGCGACTCGCCCGGATTGGTACCACCACCTTACCTATTCCTGCCGCCATAACGTCATGACGTGTTCCGGTTCGGAGGGTAAGGTAAACTTACTTTTGCTCGAGGCCTTACATCCCGGCCTCAGGTTGGCAACTCACCATTACCACCTTTGGTGTCTAGGCGGCGTGAATTTCTTAACATCAGGAAATCCGTCTGCTTGTTTGCCTTCCAATATCATCATAAAAAAAAGCTAAAAATCATTTGAATATAGCATTTTTTTTAAATTACCGTCAGTTTGGATCCCTCGCTCCCTCGTTTCGACTAATGCGTTTATCTTATAATATATATCCAACAGCTTCTGCGTAATACTATAGGTGGAGCAATAGACCCCGTGGCTCAAGAGCCCCGTGCTCTGCCCTTATTACATAGAATGGCAATCAAGCCACAAAATTTCATTATCGTGAGATACACTATAATGTGCAAAATTTGATAAGTTATTTTCCTGGCGGTAGACAGTCAGCGCTCATCTCTTGGCGCACGTATCTATTTAATTATTACGTACTACTTTAAACTATGATATCGCGCCAGTAAATTAAATGAATTGGTATCATTGGCATTTTTGTTCAAAATTAAATAATTTCGAGGAATAGCATGTTTATTTAGATAAGGATTAACAATTATTGTGTTTTGGAAACACACTTGCCAATAGTGTTTTATTTTAAAGTGCTAACACGTTAAACCACAAAAATTATTATTGTGTTATCGGCTATCGCTGGCGTTTTATATTAATTTTAATGGGGAACAATTTTGCCATAGATTTTTTTTACTTAGCTTTAACCGTGCAACCAGTGCAAGCGTGGGAAGCTTTATAAAGAAAATATTGTAGATTTTGGCGCCAGGTCCTGAAAATTCTGATCATGATAAGCTGTATTTTTTTTAAATGCTATTCGGTCCTTGACATTTGTATGTCTTTTAAATTTAATCTGAATTTTTAAAGTGGTTGAAAAACACGTTCTTAGATTCCTTTACATATATACGTAGGTACCAACTAAATTAATAAGCGCTCCATAAAAAGTGCGAAACAGATTGGCTATGGGGGTGCTGGATGCCAAACATAAATAAAAACTTTTGTAACATTTTCCATTAGACGAATAACACACGTAACTAACAGTAACAAACATTCGTACAACTGACAAAGTAAGTATTTAGTGATTTGGTCAGTAATTTAGAGGGCTTTGGTCAGTAAAATCAGTATTTTTGACCGTCGAATCAGTTTCCACCCCTGATATTTCCTAACAGTATAGGATTCGCACTGGATAATACCAGTACGAGAGAGTGTAAAACAATCGCAAAAACTACTACGATTCGGCCACTCGCGTTGTTCTGCAGTATTAAATAATCGCCCCGGTGGTATAGCGGTCCGGCGTCGGTATTGACTTCTTAAGGTCCCGGGATCGATGCCCGGGTCGGGCACCAAAAAAAATAGATATTGGATATTTTCAATTTTCTAATAAAAATAATGTTGCCCGGGATTGGATACGTGTCCATTTGGCGATAGGCTTGTCACCTATCACATTGTGGGCCTTAGTGTCTTCGGCTAATCGTGGGTGCCTTGGTTGTGCCTCTGCCTACATCTTCGGGGATATGGGCGTGAAGATACCAAATTATAGTACTGTAAAGGACAAACTGTTTCTTGCTTTGAATGCTTTGCAATTTTTGGTAGATAAAATAGATATTAGTTTAGTAAAACATCTTTTAATTTGTTTGCGACTTGTAGGTGTATTTATATTATAGTGTTTCAGTTAATAGAAATTATATCACAACATGTGAAGAAGTTGAGCTGTTTTCGAAAGTTGTAAGTTCAACAAAGGAAATGATAGAAGGAAAATCGATATACCCACACATATACATATATTATATTGAATTGAATTATGTAGATATAAGTTTGAAAAATTAAATATTTCATCATATTTTATCTCAAGTAATACTACGTTAACTGGCCGAGGTAAATTATGAAGTGGCCGTTCTAGTAGGTAGCGTACTGAAGTTTCATGGTTTAGTACTAATAGGTAGGTACTAATAGTACAAATAAGGTGTACTAGTACGTTTTATGGATTGTACGATTACAGTGCGAATCCAAACATGTCCGATTAAGCACAAGACTATTGTATTATACCACATAAATGATAGAACTTTCATACTGATAACTAAACTGATAGTGATATATAAGTGATGACTGATAGATAGGGCAAAACCCGATCGTTATAATTTTTGCTTAAATTAATAAGTGCTAGCCCAGTAGTAAATATATTTTAACGAATTTATATGTAAAAATATGTAAATAACAAAAATAAAAACTACAATATATTTAATAAAATTAGATATTTGCACAGCACAATGTTGATACGAATAAGTATTCTGTAACAACATTTCAACACACATATTTCGCAAATAAATGAATTTCATTTCATTTCATTTCAAAGCAATTCGTGTAAAATTATTCCCTAACCATTCCAAAATATCAAAAACGCACAACGTTAATATTCAAGTTTTCACTTCTCCCGGCACTCCCGGAGTGCAACCCGTCTTTTTTGTGATATTGGAAGGCAAACAAGCAGACTGATTTCCTGACGGTAAGAAATTCACGTCGCCTAGAGACACCTAAAGTGGTATTGGTGTGTTGCAAACCTAAGGTCGTGATGTTAGGCCTCGAGCAAAAGTAAGTTTACCGGCTACCTTACCCTGCGAACCAGAACACGTCACGACGTTATGGCGGAAGGAATAGGTAAGGCGGTAGTACCAATCCGGCTGAATCGCTGCGAAAAACCTAGTAGATTGTCACGGTGTTAGTGACGGTTAGCCAATGCTCGCCTTTTACGAGCTGCCTGAGCCTTGCTTTTCGGTTGAGAGCTCATTTAATAATGCATATTTTTGTTTACTTAAATAAAATATTGAAATGAAAACTTCTTTAGCGGCGTTGCGCACTTTTTTGGAATGGGTAAAAACTTTTATACTCGGGTCAGATTCGTAAGACGTCAGATTCGTATAATGTAACATTCCATCGCCAGCGTTTTAACGCTACGACAAGCGTAAAACTTTGTATGTATTATTAGACGTCATTCAGCGCTTTATTTGCTACTTTGTCGCCTCTGTGGTCTAGGGGTTCAATTGTTGGACTTGACTGCATGAGATCCCGGGTTCGAATCCCGGGTCGGGCAACAAAAAGAAAATTGGGTTTTTCCAATTTTCTAAAAATAAAGAAACGTGCTCGGGATTGGATATGTGCCCGGTTGGCGATAGGCTTGCCACCTATCACATTTTGGGACTTAGTATCTTGGGTTAGTCGTGGGTGCCCTTGTTGTGCTTCTGCCTGCCTCTTCGGGGGTATGGGCGTGAAGATACTTTTTTAACTTGTATTCGACTGGCCGAGGTAAATTATGAAGTAGCCGTACTAGTAGGTAGCGAACTGAAGTTTCACTGAACTGAAGTTGAAGTTAGCGAACGGAAGTACGGTACTCGGCGCTGTTATTCCTCAGAAAAGAAATCCCAGGAGCTCTACTTTCTCTTTTATCTCATCGGCCAGCGAGTCATTACCCTGGTGGTAATGTTAAACATGGTTTAATACGAGTGTAATTTATTTAAACAGGCTAAGCGGGAAAGGCTCTCTGGTTCTTACAAAAAACACGCTTACACTAATTTAAAAAAAAAACAAAATGTATTTGCAATAAGGCTTCATGGTAAAGTTCGCGTAAAAGCCTACCTGGAGGCCTTAACCACCGCAGCACAGAGAGGGAGAGCATCGCAGTAAGAGAGCACAGGGCGAGCGGCACGGTGAGCAGGTACCGCGCGGGGTGGAGCCCACCCACCCCCAGCAGCGGGACCACCGCCAACGTCAGCAGCACGCGAGTGCCACACATCGCCTGGGCCGCTCGGAACGACCGGTTCAGCCCGCACTGTATTCATACATACCTTGCACACATTCATATAAACCACCTTTGCCATTTCAAAAACATCCACTAAAACGAGCGCATTATTGTAATTTGTGCGATCATTTAAATAGTTTCGTGTCGCTTGCTTCTACATACACGTTCGTGCATTGCTTTTTAAAAACAACCATAAGTCAAACACTTAAGGTTGGATATGCAAAAACGTCAACTTTTGACATAAACTACAAGTTTGACTACAACTACATACGCTACAGACATACCTACATGACTATGTATTTTAATTTAGTGACACATTTGAGTGTGTTTTATTTGAGATTGCGCAATTTGTTTTTTTTATATCAATTGGTACACATAAAATTTATCATTTGTTAAGAATTCCTTAACATGGCTTGAGCCACATATCACGTGAAACGTCATGAGATTATTCATGACATATGGCATTGATTAAGTTTAAATCATGTGTTTGGTATACAAGACTTAAAGTAATATTAGCATACTTATTTAATAGTAATACCAGCATGGACCCTTCAAAGTACGAGTTTATTCGTTATTTTTATTTTTTGTTATTTTTCTATATTAACAGTTGCATAAAAAATGAGTTTGAACTTAAGCCAGCCAGCAGAAACCCACCTTAGTAGTTCTCCAAGCATCGAACATGTGTGACACGGCCACAGAGATGATCACATACGGGAGCCAGTACAGCGGGACCACTATCCATGCCTCCGACAAATATCTGACACAGACATGTCCTATCTTTATATGTAACATAAATATAATGGACATTTATTTCCAACCCATCCATCCATGCAATGTTTATTGTTACCCGTGGTATAAGGCATTTCTCATTTTAATTTCCTCGGGATGTAATGTATTATAACGTCATCACTATTGCACAAGCCAAGCCAATACAATTAATATAACTTGATTTGACAAGTATAAATGAAGCCTTTAGTGCAAGCAAGTTTAAAAGTAACCATTCCATTGTTTTTTATAGACACATAGCCTATTTCCTTTATCGCCTAGTTCGTACCATTATGAAAACCGTGACATTATTTACCTTTCTATTCTATAAAAACAAGAAAAAAGTTTTGATAATCAATATCCGTCTCTTATCTACCTATAAGCGCACGAACCTAGTCTTCCTGGTGCGCCATAAATTGAGCGACCTTCGCGGGATTTCATTCGTTCGTTCTATCAGTCTTTTTCCTAAGAGTGTATTGTAAACCTGTAAAGCTCTTATGGCGATGTTAGCAACTAACCTCATTTGCGTGGTGGTGGCTAACATGAGAGCAGTAAACACGGCGACTGTGAGCAGACCTGCCATGACACTCACCAGCCTCGCCAGTACCGACCACAACAGTTCCCGGACCGTCGATCGATCTGAAGTGTTTCACTGTTTGTTTTATTTGATCACCACCGACGATGAGGAAGTTTATTCTAATTTGCAATTTTACGCTTGGTTTGTAACTTTACAAAAAACTAACAGTATATTTATGTATCCTTACAAATATATACTTACAAAATTTACTTGGATTTTATAACTACAATTAGGAAATATTTAAATCGATACGGTTACAAATATAATAAGCATCCAGACTCGGACATACAGATACTAGAGATATATATTAACTAAACAAATGCCTGCCACCGTCGGGAATCGAACACTAGCCTTGCAGGTGGCCGGTGGTTTCAGGCGTGCACGATAACCCTTTGGTCAACGAGGCAGTCAAAACTGAAGTGAAGCATGAAAATATTATGTATTTTAATATCTGCACTTACGTAGTCCGACCACCCAGAGGTGGTAGACGATGCTGACAATGGCCAGTACCATCACCAGTAGGTCTACCAGCAACGCTGTTCTCGTGGTATACGATACCATGAATATGGTGAGGTAGTCTAAGTACACCATTGGATTGGGTTCTTGCTGAAAATTAATGAATGTCAGTATGTAGAGTAAGCACTTTATTGAATCCAGACATAGCAATTGCTATATACATATAGTGCGAGCGGGCTTGTGTGCGTTAGTGCGTGCTTGCATGCGTGTGTGAGTGCACTTTTATAAAACTAGCTGTAAGCCATATTTGAGTCATATACCTTCTCTATAGAGAAGGGCAGTTAAATCATATTACAAAGTTTGTTGGATAATATAGAAAGAATATTGTTACAACAAAAAGATCTAATAATAATAAATCCTCAAACACATTGACGGTTCGAATTTTCTTTTCCTGTTATAGAAAAAATATACTATACAGTTTGATTATCTAAAAAAATCTTAAAAGAAATGGTGGTGATTCTAATTTATAAATTAAACTTATTTGTAGATGCATGCTATCTTTTTCGAATGAAACAAAAACAAAAGAGACGGAACATTTTAGATATGTCAGATTAGTCCAGACATGTCAAATTGAACTATTTTAATGAACGTTTCCCGAATAATGGATTAAACGTATATAGAAAAGTCGCGTATCGACCAAACTGACAAATTTGTGACATAGTGCTGTAGCACTAAAAGTGTTTTCTCTTGTCTCTTTCTATTACTTTCGTTGAAAGAAGATAGCGATAACTTAAAATTAGTTTAGTGAGTGCGCAACAAAATTACCACCAACAAATGACAGATGATCCTCTAACATTGACTTTAATACCAAATACACGATAACGAAAAAACATTTCTATTGATTAAAAAATATATTCCACTAGTGGCCCGGTACATGCTTCGGTACGTATATGACCAATGGGTGCACAGTCAAAATAATGTCAAAATTGTATGAACAGCAGCGACTCTATCGTCAGATGACGGAGTCAAAATGACATCTGACTGTGAGTCAAAATGACATCTGACTGTGACGTCGAAGATCAAAGACTACAGTGATGGTCATATTATATTATCTATAGTGATGATTACTGTCAAATTTCAATCTCGTGTCACACACATCCAGGTGTTATCGTCATTGTTACATACCAATAGACCGAAAAATACCCATAGACAAAATGATCCGCCTTTTATTGAATTCATTTCATCATCATCATCAGCCGGAGGACGTCTACTGCTGGACACAGGCCTCCCCCAAAGAGCGCCACAAGTCACGGTCATCAGCCACTTGTATCTAGCTACTCCCCGCGACTTTGACCAGATCATTAGTCCACCGGGTCATCCGACACTACGTCCTCCGGTGCGGGGCCGCCACTCGAGAACCTTTCTTCCCTAGCGGTTGTCGGTTCTGCGAGCAATGTGGATTGCCCATTGCCACTTCAGCTTACTAATTCTCTCAAATATGTCGGTTACTCTCGTTCTCTTGCGGATCACCGAATTACGGATCATATCTAACACCGAGCATAGCTCTCCCCATAGCACGCTGAGCGACTCTTAGCTTATTTAAGAGGCCCACATTTAACGGCAAGTCTCAGTTCCATATGTCATCACTGGTAACACACACTGGTCGAAGATTTTCGACTTTCGGCTCTGCAATAATTTGGACAAGAAAATTTTATTTATTTATTTATTTCACATGGAAGACCAACAGCAATAATATAATTTAAATAGTAACAGAAAAAAAAACAGAAAGCCT
>NJDC01009809.1:26199-38940 GCA_002245475.1 Calephelis virginiensis
ATGTGATAATAAGATGTTACGAAAATATTCATGTATCCTTACCAACATACCACATTTTGGTGTGCAAATATTTATATATTTTGTTTTAGGCTTTCACGATTTGCATTCATATTGAAGTGAAAACTTCTTTAGCGGCGTTGCGCATTATTTTGGAATGGGTAAAAACTTTTAAACTTGCGTCAGATCGTCAGAACGTAAGACGACGCACTGCGCCTGCGCGAATAAGACGGCGTAGGAAACAATAGTAGAAGGAAAATCGATATACACATATACAGGGTGTAATTGACACCGTAACGAAAATTTCTATGGTAGTTTAGATACATATCAGGCTTCAAAATTTCTTCTACGGTTTTTGTCGGAAATAAGCGGTTACTGATTTAGCAGTTTCTCAACCGACAATGTATTGCGAACTAATCATACCGTACGCTGGGAGCCCGCCGAGCAGTAGGTACGGGGTACCTACTATGCGGTGGATATATACGCAGCGCAGAAAATTTTACTTCTACGTACCTATGTAGTTTAAACCGAATTTCTTTATTGAACACAAAAAATACTGATTTATGCACTGGTTTAGAAAAAAATGGTTTTTTGTTGTAGGTACTTACGTAGTTAACAAACATTCATAACTACGTACTTACCTCAATTTCGATTGCTGATAACCCCAACCAACTCACTCACAGACTTAAACTAATTTAAGACGAAGCGTTTCTGAGTGAATCCGAGACATTATTGTGGGATCTTGTGTTGGTAGGATCCGAACGCAATTCAGTAAAAGCACTATTTCTGCATTGCATAACTTAGCAGTAAGGTAGCTTAATGTAGCACCAAAGAAAAAAATCTAGTGGGGTTACATCTGACCCACGTGCTCGCGGTTTCTCATACATCTTCTAAAATCACTAAGTGTGTAACACACACATACATTTTTAAAAATAGCAAGAAAAACAACTAATAACGACTAACAACAATAAAATAACTAAACTTTAACAAGGATATTATGATAATTCAACAAGTTTTCACTTTTTACGATAGGGCACAGAAACACATTTTTTAGACATGCGAATTACGCAAGCAGCAAAATGCAACTGATCACTGATCAGTGTTCATTTTCAAATGAAAACTTATTCCTACCTACAATTCTTAAAAACTAAATCACAAAGATTACACATACTTAGATGTGGCAACACAAATCCTTGATTTCTAAATTAATCTAATTTTATTCGTAGGTTTAAAAACCCTAGATGAGTACATCATTAGATTATTATTAATAATATTAGATTAGTCGTTTCTCTTGCGACTCTTTCAAAAAGAGGTTCTCATTCGACTTTATGTTTCGTTACTTTTATGTTTTTTGTATTTATGTTTGTTAAGCGGTTACTCGGCCGGCTTAAACGATGGTTTATTTCCAAGAGATCGTAATTCCAAGGTGGTCCCGTATAAATTTTATCATGATCTAACAAATGGATTTTGAGCTACGCTTAGTTACATTTTTTTTATATTGGATTATTAAGTACAATAACTCAGAACTACTAGTGGGATATGGATGAAATTTATGTGGAAAATTTAGGATTATTTGTAACTGTTAGCAACAGTTAAATAATGAGAAAACAAATAATGAAGACACCTTTGAATTTATTCCCTTTTTTTTAAATATCCCGAAATTAAAATTATTCAAGTAACAAAATAGTTTTTAAGTTTAAGCATTTTGTAAAAAAAACAAGATTCATTGCCAAGACAGAAGAAGTGAATTTGATTAAAGACAAAATAAATGAGATAAAACACACCATATTAAATTATCAATTATCTCCAATTAAATTAATAAAATAAATAAATATCCCTAGACAAGTCACACAAATTGAATCTAACCCCAATGTAAGCAAATTATATGCTTGTGTTAATATAATAAATTATCTTTTGTTATGTCGCATCTAGTGTATTTTATTATCTTTGACCAGACGTCGGGCCGGGTCAGGCGGCAATATTCAAATGGCGCATGCGCAGTACGAACTTACGCTGTCTCGCTCATAACCTTACCTTATAAGGCGTTTATGGTTTTCTTTGCAACAGCTGACGGAGAATTTAAGTTTGAACACGCTGTTTTAATACATTGCTGTTTTTAGTAAAAACTGACTTTTTATGAGATTTTTAACAAAAATCACGTTGCATTAAGTAGTATTAATGAAATATTAGCGAAATCAATAAAAAATCCAAAAAAAAATTTTAAAAATCATGAAATTTTCGACACAAAATTCCAACTGCATATGCATGTCAATCATGTACAGAACCCATGATTTCGTTTTTC
Source organism: Calephelis virginiensis (assembly GCA_002245475.1). Classification (NCBI taxonomy): domain Eukaryota; kingdom Metazoa; phylum Arthropoda; class Insecta; order Lepidoptera; family Riodinidae; genus Calephelis; species Calephelis virginiensis. The sequence goes on from NJDC01009809.1 coordinate 28,499, forward strand.
GGTGAGCTGTCAAAAACACGGTGTATATTACATTGAATTGAATTAAGAATTATGTATAAGTTTGAAAAGTTAAATATTTCATCATATTTTATCTCATAATTAATAGTATTTTAACTGGCTGAGGTAAATAATGAAGTGGCCGTACTAGTAGGTAGCGTACTGAAGTTTTATAATTTAGCACATAGTACTAATAGGTAGGTACTAATAGTACTAATAAGGTGTACTAGTACATTTTACGGATTATACGATTACAGTGCGAACCCAAAAATGATCGGACATATTTTTTGGGTTCGCACTAGCACAAGACTATTGACTGTTTTATACCACATAAATGATAGTAATTTCATAGTTTTTATTAAATAAATTCGTACGAAATTATTCCCTAACCATTCCAAAATATCAAAAATGCACAACGTTATTATTCCAGTTTTCACTTCTGCCGGCACTCCCGGAGTGCAATCCGTCTTTTTTATACTGTAAACGGTACTTAATTAACGTTTCGGCCATAATGCAATAGTACGCGATTAAATCCCGTGTACAGTATAAAAATATTTGTATCTTTATTCAAAAATTACTATTTAATACTTTTAAGCAAAATATTTACATTTATAACGGGTTATTTATTATCAAATCAGATTTTAAGCAGAAAAGAACAGATTTTAACACTTTGATGTAAGCCAAAAAGCCGAGAAGTGTAAGAGGTATGAAAGGGTTAAATGGGTCATTACCGACGAGGCCACTGGTGGTGGAATGGTGTGCAGCAACTAGCCCAGGGATCCACCACCTCACCTAACGCTGTCGCCATAATGACAGTGACGTAGTTGGTACACAGAGAACAGCGTACAATCTGTAACATCTATGGCATCTTTTCTCCACAGTTGTCTCTTACCACCAGGAAAACTTTGTACTTTTTCGCTGTTTAAAGCTATAAAAAAGAAAAGTATCTTCACGCCCATATCCCCGAAGGGGTAGGCAGAGGTACAACCAAGGCACCCACGACTAGCCGAAGACACTTAGTCCCACAATGTGATAGGTGGCAAGCCTATCGCCAACCAGGCACATTTCCAATCCGGACCAACATTTTTTTTATAAGAAAATTGGAAAAATCCAATTTTCTTTTTGTTGGCCGACCCGGGATTCGAACCCGGGATCTCATGCAGTCAAGTCCAACACCCGGACCGCTAGACCACAGAGGCGAGAGCGATATAAAAAAGAACATACCACGTATATCCCCGAAGTCTCTGAATATCCTGAAGTCGGTGTCGGAAGGAACGACCCCGGACTTGAACAGTAGTTCTCCCAGTGACTGAGCCGAAGGTCGAGGGTTCGTTCGTTGATATGCCGTTAAGAGTCGAGTATCGGTTACCTATAACCACATTTTATGTTCTTTTAAAATATATATTAGGCAAACAAGCTCACGGATTACCTGGTACACGTCATTTATGAACACCAATAATTTTATGTGTGCGCTGTCAACATAAGGCTAACTTTTAAGTCTTAATGCCCTATCTATACCTATCGCTCTACTGAGACTGTCATATTCCAATCCGAAAGTTAGGGCACCTAGCCGGTAGCACAATAAGTCCTATTACATTATAAGATATTAAGCATAGTGTAATTAGACTCGGGTGAATATCGCAGAGTGTAATAAGAGCAAGCAAGCCTGTCTTGGAGTCGCGTTACACTTATCAAATGTCTTTGTCTAATGTGCCTTTGATCAAAGATCTTGGATGACTTCATACAATTTACCAGTAGAAATTTAATCAAAGATAGGCTTTATAAACAATAAAGCTACATATATATAATAAACCTACATATAAACTATAAGTGTGCCAAACTTTATGCTCCTGCGTCCGCGCAATATTCGTAAAAAGGGGTCCAAAGTTTTGGCATCACATACTAATATATAGCTGATTTACAAGCTGGAGAGTGTTTTTAAACTATATGCTGGTTGAATCTTTGTTTTTTCTTTGATTATAATATTTAGTGCTTCAGACAGCTTATATGCTTGGGCGCCAATGTAAAAAACAAGCGGACGTATCGGACAACCACCTTTATGGATCTTTGCAAGCCATACAGTAGTGGTGGGCGAGGATTCACTTCAGTAAATCTTTGTGGAGAGAAGTCGTAGGCAAAAGAAACTTCAAGTTTTTTAACAAAATTCGAAATTGAAAATTTTTTAAACACAATTGCAAATCAAATAATTTTATTTGGATTTAAGTATGGATTTCCTTAAAGTAATGCCTTCTTCTATAATTTTTTTTGTAGATTTTGACAACTTAATAAAAAATTCAGTGTTGCCACTTTTTAAATGGATAAAATGCTAAACTTTGTTTCCAAAGGCACATTGGACGAAGATCCTTGGTAAGTGGAATGCCATCCTTACTAAGACTTGATTTAAGAGATACCTTATGAATATACAATAGTGTAATATGGGTTTAAGATTATAGCCTGTTTTTAATCTCAGAGACTAAATTGACATTAGCAATGTTGTACGTTTTTTTGCAATTCATAAATAGTGTCGTACCATTATCGAAAAATGTTAACAAAGTCTTTTACCGATTTTTATAAGTTACTCTGAAAAATCAGAACATGTGTATTTGGAATGAATTGATACAATGTTATTATATTATATGTTATATTTTTCTCATATTAATGTTAGTGAACTGAACTAATTTAGTTTTATCAATATTAATTTCAAAAGATTATTATTTAACCACTGAATAATTTTATCAAGAGTAGTTTTAATGTGTTTTAATTTTATTAACATTTAATAAGGACTGTTGTTTCGTCAGCATATAATTTACAGGTATTTTCTACTACCTCTGGAAGATCATTTATATATATGAGAAATAACAGAGGCCCTAGTAAACTACCTTGTGTCACACTAAATCTGTTTACACGATATTATGAGCGATGACTTGTTTTTAGTACATTTACTATTTTTGTGATTTCTGTACACTGCTTCCTATCAGTTAGATACTCGTAGCTTTTAATCCAGCTCCATGCATTTCCTCTAATACCATACTTTTCCAATTTGTTAAGCAAGATTGAATGCTCAACAAAATCGAATGCCCTACTCATATCAAGGAATAAGGCAGCTATTGGCTTTCTATCATTAAGAGAGTCAGTGATGACTTTTGTTAATGATAACACGCAAGTGTGTTGGAGCTATTTCTACGAAAACCGAATTGCTGCTTAGTTATTATTTAGTTTTTCTTTAAATTATTGTCCAGTCTATTAAGCAGTTTTTTCAAAAATTTTTGCTATCACTGGTATGAGTGTTACTGGACGGTAATTATCAATATCGCTTGGGTCACTTTTCTTAAACAGCGGTTTGATCAATTATAACTTAAGCTTATCTTGAATTATGCCCTGATCGAACGACACATTTAAAATATGTGCAAGAGGCTCACATATTAATTTATTACATTTTTTAACTTTGTCTGTACGTATACCATCATAACCAACAGATTTTGTGTTTTTTAATGATTTAATTAAATTATGTATTTCAATAGCATTACACTGGTAAAGAAAAATTGTATTATTATTGTTGGTAATCTTATATTTTTCACCATAATTATTGTTACAATTTAAATCTCTTACATTTCTTAAAATGAGGTCTACAAAATGATTGTTAAACAGATCTGAAATAATGTTAGAGTCAGTAATATATTTTATTATATTTTAAAAAGTTTGTATTTAATTTTAATTTATTTTTGGAAGATTTACGATAAGTTAAAAACATCTGTCTCTTTTTTAAGCATGAAATTTTTATACCTTTTGTTATCCAACTTTTATTTTCTTCGTTTGTGTTTTTCTTAATTTTGATAACCGGAAAGCACAAATCATAAAACAATTTATACGTATCGTAAGACACATTAAATGATGCATTCAAGTCATCAGTTTCATAAACTCCGGTAAATTTAATTTTTGATATATAATTCGAAAACTTATTTATATTTTCCTTACTAAATTTTCTAACAAATTCCGTCCTGGAGGTATTTTGTGATACAGGTATAGTAGCAAAAGTCAACACCTGTCCAGTTTCGTGAGCTGATAGTGCTAGATAGTGCGTTAAAACTTTAGCCGATTTAACATTACTTACCATAAAGAATCTTACAATCTATACACGACGATAATCTTGTAGGTTTATTAATGTGCTATATCATTTTTTTATGTCATAGGAAGGCAAACAAGCAGACGGATTTCCTGATGGTAAGAAATTAAAACTGCCTAGATACACCAAAGATGAAAATGATGCGTTGCCAACCTGAGGTCAGTATGTTAGGCCTCGAGCAAAAATAAGTTTACCGACTACCTTACCCTCCGAACCGGAACACGTCATGACGTTATGGTGGCAGGAATAGGTAAAGCGGTGGTACCAATCCGGGCGAGTCGCTGCGAAACTCTACCACCTAGTCAGATGTCACGGTGTTAGTGATGGTAAGCCTATGCTCGCCTTTTACGAGCTGCCTGGCAAGAAAGGCAGATGGTCTATTCTGCAAAGGAGCCCGGACCAACACGGGTAGTCATATTGTAGTTATGTAATACGCTTACCAACTCTTGAATATTTATATTTGGATAATATGTCAATATTCCAGTCGCCACATAGAATTAAGTTTTTAATCTTTGTCTTTTTACTTAATGTTTGTAAAAGTTCTTCCAGTTTTTGCTAAAATAGATTAGCGTCACTTTGGAGAGTTCTGTATATACATGTCGAAGATGATAATATCACACACACGGACCGAACGAGAACCACGGGACTAGTAAACCGAGAGCTCACAACTTGACGGTAGTTAGTAAATAATTCAGAAATATCAAAACAAAGCCGTAACACCTGATCTAGTCGTACAACCATATCGTAAGCCTCATCATAATTATAAACAATAGAGTAGCTACGTAATTACTCACTACCTACACTGTTAACAAACATAATCACAATAACGCACAAACAACTATAGCGTACACCCATTTGTTAATAAACAAACCATCGTAAGCATTGGATTAAGCCTGCTACTATGACAACACTACGTAAACAAGTCACGGTGGTCGTGCTTACGCAAACGCCCCTCTTAACGCGAGTGCCGACCGAATAATGCACCCCCGGACGACCCACATCCTGGGCCCCAAGATCCCAATTGAATTAACAATTGCGACTTAGAAGTGTCTCTTTGTCAACCTATGACAGGGAGAGACTAATACTAGCGACGACCTCCGTACTAGACAGTGGTCCAAACACGAGAGACGTGCCCAAAGCAAGTCTGCTGAATTATTTTTTTTCGAAATGACTACTGTTGTGTACGTCTATTAACTTTAACAACGTCACCATATGGCGGCGCTAGGGTTTATATACACGTGGCAGCGATGAACGGACCAATAAGAAACGAGTTACTTTCTAATACGCCACCTGTTGTACTAATGAGACAACTTTATCCATGACTTCTTGACAAACGGACCAATAAGAAACAAGCTACGAGAATTCCGATGCATCCGTGGCGCCAAATGTACTAATGACCACAATATCACAACTGCACTTTGTTCATGACTTTCCGACGTTACAAGCGGATGCGCCACTCGTTGCACCGACGATACTCCTCACCACAGATATTAGAAAATATACTCGCTCATGACCTTTCGACATATATTTTTATAAATATGCTTTTTCTTTCAAACTAATTGATAATTAACTAGTAGCGATCCGTGGTTTCACCCGCGTTAATCCAGGACTAAAAGTTTAATCCGGGATAAAAGTACCACATGTTCATCAGGGTAATGTAGAATTCCAATGGTGAAAGATTTTTTCAAATCAGTCCAGTAGTTTCGGAGCCTATTCAATTCAAACAAACAATTAAACATTCAAACGGAATATAATTTATGAATGATTTTTTTGCACACTATATACACTTTGGTTATTAAGTTTGCGCGTATTGCTGAACAAAATGGCGTCTTGACAGTCCCATTCTTATCTGGCGTGCATAGTATCATTATATTTTGTAAAATTGACATTTGCATCTGTCAATTTAGTCTGTTGAGATTAAAAAACAGGGTATAATACTCCGGCAACAAGACAAGACTTGTTACATCTATGGTGACTTGGGTCACGGTTGTCTCTTACCCTCAAGAGGGCCGTGAGCTTGTTTGCTAAAAAATAAAATAAAGAAATAAAAGATAAAAATAAAGACTTTCATAATGTGCCTAGCATCACGGCCACAGCATAGCAACGCACCTACAATATCTAAAGGGTTGTATCTTATTAGAAGAGTGCCGGAAGCCACTCTACCGTTCAAACAAGAACACTACAATAGCGAGCACGGTGGCAGAAAAAGGCTGTGTTTCCAATCCTAGACAGTTGCAGAACGCCGTCACATCTGAACTCTTATTCTTTATTACAAGATCATTCCACTTGCGGGTGATAGGGTCGTTACATATCAAGTTAGACCACAAAAGCCGTAAATAAGTAAATATTACCTGAAACAGATTTGCTAGTCCATTCATACCAGCGGAGTCTAGATTTACAACAGCTATCACATTGCTGGCCCACGGGTGGCTGAGGAACGCGTGGCTACCCTGGAACATTCACATCCTACCTTTAATTCTATATGGGGTTTAGCATACCTGACTGTTTGGCCGAGGGGTTATCTGACATGCCACCGATCATCCGTCAACAAAATCCGGAGGGTAGGGTAACCAGTCGAATTGCAAAATAAGCCTTACTCCAGGCAACGGGAAAGCATCGCAGCTCGCACCTATAACATCTATGGTGTATGTAGGACCCTGTTGTCTTTTACCAGGACAGTTCTTTTTCGCTGTCTTATGTTTAAAAGGAAGTATAATTTTCTTCCTTTAGATCACTATGTTATTTGTTCAGTTTCTTGGAATATAAATAATTTTCTAGTAGCCAACATTACCATGGCGTCAAGAGAACCGTGAACGTCGTTATCTTATCCTACACTACACTACTTCGAAACATCTACTTCGAATTATCTAGTACGAAGCCTACCGGACTTATCTACCTTAAGCGACAATCAGGTAAAAGATTTACAAGAACTTAATGTGTTAAGATGTCAGTTGGAAAGTGCTCATCGTGAAATAGACAACTTGATTTTAGAAAATAACTCCTTGCGGAAGATTTAATGAAGAGTAAGTAAAGTATCTTAGTTTTAAAGCAATTAGCAACAGGTACATCCACAATTAACAATATGTTTCCGCGGAAAAGGATTAAGGGATCTACCCCAAAAAATAAAGTAATCGAATCATTGAAAAAACAAAATAATGATTGCAAAAATACTTATGTTTTTTAACTGTTTCCTCAAGTCAGTCTTGGAACTGACTTAACTAGAAATTTCATATCAAAAGGAAACGGACTTGCAGTGTAGTAAATGTGTATCTATTAAAAACTGTCCAGTAAGTATAACTCCCAAAAGCCATAAAAGTGCTAAAGAACGGATTGTGATATTAGGCGACTAGAGAGTGCATGGTTTATCTACAAATCTCTTATGTAACAACAGGTACCTACTCTGTTGAATCTACTGTTAAACCAAATGCTAATTCATCTGAGATAATACACACTCTTAAGGATTTTTCAGGATTATACAGCAAATATTATGCTATTGTAGTAGCTGGCTCCAACGATTGTGATCCATACTCGGTGTTCACAAATGTTTGTAACACATTAGATAAGTAAGTGTAAACAAGTGTTTTTATTAAAAATTATACATAATCGGTACTTAAATGTAGCACTTCTAAGCCATAAATTAAAATGAATAGCTAACCAATATGATAATTGTACTTTTTTAGATGTAGATAATTATATAGAACAATATGGACATGTTACACATAAAATTTATATTGAGTGTTTGTCCAATAAATTAAGAAATGAAATAGATTACCAGGAATACAAAAATAAATTCCTATCTTTTCCTAAAAGTAAAATTATCAAATGAAATAAGCAAAATTTGAATAAAAAAATAGAAAAACCAAATATTACATTTGTGGAATATAAACAAAATTTAGAAAAAATTGTATTGAATAGAATAAATACAAGCTTAGCATCTAATAATTCATTTTTATTTCCCGTTTCATTATCATCCCATTCCCGTCCCATCTTAAAAAAATAATAGCAGCCCGTCCCGGCTTTGCACGGGTGGACAAATTTCTAATTTTTTCATAGAAATAAGGCAACCTATGTGCATCAGCAATAATGACTTGTAATGGTAAAATGTTTTTTCAAATCGTTCCGGTATTTTTTAGGCTCCGAGACTCGGAGCCTAAAAAATACAAACAAACACACAACCAAATCTTTCCTCTTTAACATTATAGTGTAGATGATATACCGACAGCAGCTCTACCTACCGGGTCCAATGGTATTTTGAAACCACACAGGAAACTATCGAAATACCCATTTAAAATTTCAAATCTATATAAGGTCTTTTCAAATTGGTGTACGATATTTTACCTGGACATTCTGAATATATAACTGAATCAGTAAAAAAAAATTAAAAAATCAGAATTAAAATAAATTAATCACAGCATCTAATATTTCATACACAATTGCGCGAGTTCAATGCCCCGTCACCCGCTCGACGACACGTGAGACCTAGATATGGTAGGTAGGTATGTGTGTGTTACATTTATTGCGTGTCCTATCCCAGAGATAGGCTTTGAACTAATTGATCATAAAAAAATGTGAATGCAGGCGTGTGGTAAAGATAAGAATCAGGCTTAGGTATGTACCTAACTATAAAAATGATTTACGTACCTACCTAATCACACTATTTACATCCATATTTAAACATATCCACCATTGTAGGTACTCAATGCAAAACTTAGCACGGTTGTTGATGTGTCTTTAAGTATTATTCGTAGGTTCCTATTTTCCTATAACTTTTAAGGCAAAGTCAGTTCAATTGTAAGGTTCACTTTCCACGTCAGTCAAATCTTCGACCCCACCCACATGAAGAAGTCGGGAGGCGTCAGGTCACGTCACAAACACAAACACAAACAAAAACCTAACACACCCCAAACGCGATATATGACCTTGATCAGAACTTATAACTATGATTTTTTATGACTTAGCAACAGCTGTTACTTTCTCGGCCAATAATTATTACCTAGGTAAGTACTACATATTAAATTAAAAAACAAAATACAGGACCGAGATATTTGTACTGGGTGATATGTAAAGTTTTTTAACTGATTAAAATTTCAATAAAACAAAAACATTAAGGGTTTACAAAAATTGGGTTTACAAAACATTTACCAATTTAACAGGTAATACCTAGTATAGGATTTTAAACTTAAATCGTCGCGAATTAATAACATTTTTAATTATTTATACGGGATACTCACGATCTCTTTTTATTTTATTTGTTATGTTATCAGTCCCGTCGTGACCACGGCCTATGCAACTAGGCCGAAATATCGACAAATAAAATAAAAAGAGATCGTGAGTATCCCGTATAAATAATTAAGAATGTTATTAATACCTAGTAGCCTGTAGTTACAAATAAACATTAAGTAGCTAGGTACACTGTCACGCGGCAGCCGTGAGACAATCAGCTGCTTTCGAGAAACCGAACGCGCGAAAGAAAGTAGCATTTTATATTTAGGTTGAAAACGGTAACCCCAAATGGCATTATGCCCAGCCTAGAAGAGCCTTCTGTAATATTAATGGATAATGCCTCCTATCACTCGGTTCAGATACAGAAACCACCTACCCAAGCTGGCTTGGTTACAGGCAAAAGGCATTGACGCAAAAAACGCTAGACAAAAGCACGTTTTGGAACCATTCTTTAAATGTAATGGCATTTATTTCCTCGTGGTAGTCATTTGTGGTTTTTGATTGAAATGCCAGTAACGCGTTCTCCACAAAGCGGTATTTTGCAGAACCTGGCATATTATCAGACGGCCCCCTTACCCATTGGTACTTTCGACGTCAACGCTTGTGTATCATTCGTCCAAGAACGGGAAATCGTGTGATTGGCGTTTAGCCATGTCTCGTCAATGAACACGACATTATCCCAGTTATCATTTTTTTTGCTTCTCTCAAAAAACTATCTGTTTTAAAATTATCTCGTATCGTTCTAATATTTTTTTTCTTTTGTCTGTTTTTTTTCTTTTAATATTTTGGTTAAAGCAGTTTTAACTCCGCTAAACAGTCCAGCTTCTCTTAATGATGCCAAAAGCTTCTTCCTGTTGAGATATTCATTTCTGTAATAGTAACCATATACAGTCGTGGTCAACTAATTAGGGAAACTCTTTGGTTAAACCGAATTGTGAATTTATTTTTTATTTTCCAACGAGTCTAAACCATATTCCATATCTCTTACATGTAAGTATAATTAGTCATTTATGTGCCCGATTATACAAACAATTTTTTTTTTTGAATGACTAACTTGTTGCTAATCTTGCGATTTTTACAACTTCACCGAACTTTGTGG
>NJDC01009810.1:0-26647 GCA_002245475.1 Calephelis virginiensis
TACCATCTTTTCAGTAATTTGAAGTGCGGCCATCTTTACCGTACCATTGAATTGAAAAAACAGTAATTTTATATCTATTTTTTTATTTTTTTAAAAATAGCGTTACAATGCTTACAGGTCACATACTGTTCATATTTTTTTAACTAATAAGCTACATTAAAACAATTACACTTATGTGTTGACAGAACCGTGTTGCCTTATATGCGGCGTCTATTGGGATGTGTGGTCGATGATGTTGACCTACCTTTTACCTACCTTTTTTGTTGGATATTTTTTTCCTATACAAAAATTTAATTTTAAAATAGTAATTTAATTTAAAAAAAAAATAATTTTCTTATTTTTATTGTTACATGAATGTTTAATTGAACATTACTTTTTGATTTTGACATGGACATTAATATTTTTGTCTTTTCTTTTACTGAACTGATTCTAGCATAAATAATTAAGTTTAACATTATATGTATAAAAAGGTAAATTTAATTTAGTAAATTATTAATTAGTGGAGGCAATTGACATGCTTGTTAATATTTTCGCAAATGGTATTATTTTCATCATGTAGTGGTGAAAGAATCTAGAGCTAGCAACTCCTTTGTATAACGCATTAAAGTTTTTTGTATCTCCCCATTATTAATGAATTTATATTTACAAATCAAACAATTGAAATTGAAATAAAAAATATTGTTTAGTAGTTTAAGTTTTAGCTCTGATGATGCTGTTTAAGCGAAACCGGTAGGATATTCACAAAATAATAAATTATAAGTGATACGTAAAACATTACAAGTTTTTCTTTGTTTTAAAAATATAAATTAATATTACGCATAGGTGTGTGCATGACAGGAAAATCATTCACTTGTGTATTGCCCATCGTTTCAAATATTTACCTCACACGATCGCTATGATTTCGTTATGGAAAATAAATGTGTAAATTGCTTACGAATGGGTCACCTCGTTAAATCTTGTCCATCAATTTATCGCTGCAATAAATGTCGAGCATCACATCGCACATTGTTACATTTTGGCGACGCAAGCAACATCAATTTTCCTGCTGTCGCTACCACGGGTGTGAGAACACAAACCGTTCAGAGTAATACGCCTTCCAGCATAACTTTATTTACTGATCTCTCGAACTCACAGCTGCACACACCTTTATTAGCAACTGCTGTTGTCATTGATGTTCATGGAAATTATCGTAAAACTCCTATTGTTATTGATAATGGTAGCCAATCCAACTTTATAACCAAGTAATGAGCCAAACGTCTTGGACTTTCGCTACGCAGAGCTACATCAGTTGAAGGCATCGGTTGTCTATCGTTAGCCGTATTAGCTATGACATCGTTTCGTCTTGTTGGTCTCAATTCTAGTTTAAATACTGAAATTAATGCTTTCGTTGTTCCCTCTATTTGTAGTTCTATACCAGTTTCTAGGATAAACACAAAGAACTGGCCGGTGTTAAACTCATTACGACTTGCTGGTTCGAACTTCAACGTGCCTGGACTTGTTGGTGCTCCAGTAGGCTTTGTTGCATTTTGTCACATATTTGTTGGTGATTGTATTAATTGCTCCAATATAGGACCCACAGCATTCAAAACAAAACTTGGTTGGATTGTTATGGGGAATGTTATTAACATTACTTCGAAGTCATTTTTATCACTAATGTGTAATTCCGAAATAGAATTTCAACTCAAAAGGTTCTGGGAAATTTATGAAATCTCATCTCCTCAAAAATTTAGTGAAAGTATTAAAGTGTGTCTATTTTTGAAAATATATTCAAAAGATTTATATTCAAAGATTCTTGTGGAAGATACGTCGTTCGACTACCTTTCAAAACGCCTTCTCCTTCGTTCGGTAATTCGTTCTCGCTTGCTCATTGTCGTTTATTCTCACTAGAGAAACGTGTTTCTCGTTCAACTGAATTGCGTAAAGAATATATTGCTTTTATGCAGGATTACTTGGATTTCGGGCAGATGGAATTGATTGACAAGCCCACAATCAAAAGGGCGCATTACATTTCCCATCATTGTGTGCTGAAGCCAAGGACCATCCCAACTCGTTCGAAAGTAGTCTTTAATGGTACTGCGAGGCCGTCTGACGGCCCTTCCCTTAATGATCAGCTTTTAGTTGGTCCGAAGTTGCAAGCTGACATTGACTTCATCTTACTTCGTTTTTAATAAAATCGTTACGCATTTATGGCTGATATTAGACAAATGTATCGTCAAGCGTCACTATCGGAACAAGATTGTGACTGGCAACGAATACTATTTCGCTATAAACTCCTTAACCATTCTCTTTGGTGTTCCCGAACTAAATGGCTATCGCTTTCTACGATTCCTTTCGAGAAATTATTAATCACAGACGAATTGATCGATAACATTCTCGAACGACGTTAATCTCCTACTTCGTTGTTTATCGCTGTTGAAAAGCTCGACCGTTATTTGGAAAAGTATTTAAGAGTCGCTAAAGTTACCCGTATCGTAGTTTATGTGCAACGATTCGTTTTTAAACTGTCGTAGTTTTTGTAATCGTAATCATGGATATCTTTTTGCTTGTGAATTGAAAGATGCCATGTTCACTCTCGTCAAGATAGCCCAATCGTCGACTTTTTCGAATGCAATTGATTGTCTTAAAAAGGCTGTGAGTGGCTGGTTTCTTCGCTCGGAACTTGCATATGATAGTAAAAATTCTCTCTTGTTGTCACCTCAAAATCGTTTAACTGATTTACTCTTTTTTTTTCGATGTAGGTACATAATGTTATACTCTTATCGAGGTCATAAATTTACAACTTAGTCATAATTTATACCAGCGAATACTTTAAGTATGTTATATGATTACAAGTTTAGTTAACAAAACTCTGTTAATAAAAAAAACATAAAATGTCATACTCTTAAAAAATAATATGAAAAATTCATATCCACATCACACATCTTATCCACACTTAATAGTAAGTAGGTATGTATGTAAACACTTACATGTCGAAATTTTTAAATCTATTTAAAGAAAATGTCAAAACAATTAATGCAAAAACTAAAAAACCTAAGTACAGTGAATCTAAAAAACATCAAAACGTCAAATAATTTAAAAAATAATAATATTACATGTCCAAAAATAAAATTGAAAATTAAATTAAATGTCAAAGTTAATATTTCAAAATGTAGAATAATTAAAATGTTACCTTCAACTACTTGCTCAGCAATTAGTCTTTTAAAACAAGATTTCATCTTAACAGAAGTGCTAGTTCTCGACAATAGTATGGCTAATTAATATAGTACAATAAAGATTTAGCTATTTTTCTTTTTAAATGATTCGATAATTGGGATTGGGATGGGAGATTAATGTTCGCGCATTTAAAACATACCTTACTCGTACCACAGGCAATCAAATTCTTACTCACGAAGAATTTTCGACACTCTTAGTCCAAATCGAAGCACTACTAAATGACACGTCTAAATGACACATCTAAATGACACGTCTGTGTTGACACCTGGCCATTTCCTTACAAACGGTTGACATCGCTTCCAGAGTATCATAGTCTAGATAACATTGATTGCTTAGATCGCTGGCAATTAGTCTAGAAGATTCATCGAGACTTCTGGAAGCGGTGGCACGTTGAATACTTACACACCTTAAATAAACGAGCGAAATGGCATATTAATTCTTATACACCTAAAATAGGCTGCTTATTATTAATAAAGGATGAACAGCTGTAACCGTTTCAATGGTCACTCGCACGAGTAGCTTCGTTGCATCCCGGCCGAGATCGGATATCTCATGTCGCGACGGTAAAAACCAAAAAATGGCCAATTTTTACGACCGCTTGTGAAGCTGTGCCCTTTGCCGTTAGATTAGCTGAAAATACAATGTATTTTGGTAGGCGGAATGTACAATCCGCGTTCATACATTTTTCTCGTTTCGCTTTTCTCGTTTTCTTTTGTTTTATTTTATATTGTGGTAGTTTATTTATATTTATTCATTTCGAATTTGTGATACTGTAGTCACTAACTTGTACTGGCCCTTTGGCATTGATCCTGACGTTCGCAAGCCGAGCGTCGAACGAGACGCTGGCATTACATTCACAATCAGCACGCCGCGCGCAAAACTCGAGCGTACGCCGTCACTTGTCGTGTCGAAAGAATCGTAAGGCCGTAATCTCCAGGCTTCTCGTAGCCCTTTTCAAACCTTAAATCTGCTGCATCACATTTGGATCAGCCTCGTATCGGAAGACATACAAACGGAACAATTGTGGCGAGTGAATTACAGTTTCATACGAACTCGAAGTACAAAGAAAAACAGTCCACTATATACCATCTTTCAGACCAGCGAAACGTATTTATTATTAAACGTGGACTAACATAGGAGTCAAATTCGTTTGATATTATGCACTGTATTTCATTGTAATAAGGACTATAATACTAGGCTGAGCCTTGGAGTACTTTACTCCGTGTTTATTAATAAGATGAAAGGGGTATAATTCAAACGAGTGTGGAATTTAGACGGCCCGAACATACCCGAACGTGTTTCCCGTTGGCAACGGCGTGGCCGGTAACGGTTGGTAAATGGTAGGTGCTGCAAATTAACCGACTTACGATAATTTAACGGAAGTTAAGGAGTCCATTAACATTTTTTAAAGCTAACCTGAAAGTTAATCCGTTACTCGAAATGTTAACTTCGTTAATTAATAATTAACGAAGTTAACATTTCCCAGCTTTGATAGATAGTAAACAGTAGAGTAGATAAGTTTACCGGGCCCCAAAACTTTCAAGTGAATGAGATTAGATTGGAGTAATGCAGATGTGCGTCCTCACCGTGCAGGTTAGTGTCGGCCAGCGTCCGCCTCCCGTCGGCTCACACAGTGCCACTGCGCATGTCGCTGGTGGCGGCGGCGGCGACGGGCGCGTGCGCGGCAGCGGCGGGCGCGGCGATGGCGGCGCGGGTACAGCGCTCTACCACCGCGCCGCCCGCGCTGCTGCGGGCGCTGCTCGATGCCACCAGGCACCATTGCCGCCTCACGCCACCAGAGGTAACTCGCTATCCACTCATTCTAGCGAGGAGCCCCACTCGCCCACCACACATGACTACGTTATGTAAAACTTGGTTCAGTTTTCAGGTTATTGTATTGTACCACACAGTCTACAAAATACAAATTCGTTAGCACATAAATACATATGATTGCTCCCGAGGCGCGAATTTCATCGGAATTTTAGCACAATTTCTTATATTGCTTTTAACCTTCGACGCTAAGCGGAGGGGTGTTGTAAGTTTGAGGTGTATGTGTACATGCGTACGTGCGTGCGTGTGTGTGTGTGTCGTTTGCGAAATGTCTACTACTATTATTATTATTATCATTTATTTTTAATGCCTCTTATTTTCTACGTCTATACATTTAATATAAAAAAAATATTAAAAATATAAACATAAAAAACAGGTTACCAAAAACGGTGGTCTTACAACTAAACCGTCAGTGGTCAGGGCGACAGACTGAGGAACCTCCGTACAATGCGTGCCGTCCCCAAAACTGCTGCCTTCTGAATCCGGCCTTTAACCCAGGGTTGCAGAGCGAGTCTCTTAAGGTGTTGGTCGAGACTCTTCGCTATAAGACTGTTTACTGACACGACTATCGGGACAATTGTTGTTGAATCAATATCCCACATGTCGGTTACCTCGTGAGCCAAGTCTATGTATTTTGACATTTTTTCCTTCTCGGCTTTCACGAGGTTAACGTCACATGGGACAGTGATATCAACGAGAAAAGCCCGGCGCTCTAATCGATCTACCAGCACGATGTCAGGCTTATTGGCGACAATAGTCCTATCCGTGATGACAGACCGGTCCCTGTAGAGCTTTGCATGGCTATTTTCATGAACTGGCTCCGGTGTATACTTATAGTAAGGCATTTCAAAACCGACAAGTCCATATCGAAGAGCAAGTTGCTGGTGGATTATCTTGGCTACTTGGTTATGCCTGTGCAAGTACTCGCCGTTAGCAAGATGAGAACAACCGGAAATATTATTATTATTATTATTAAGAGTTCGTGTAAGACCTACCCCGAGGATCACTGCGACCTAACTAGATCTATTGTGATCACACCTCTTACTCTTTAAGCTTAGATCAATACCGCAAGGCCGACAGTTTCTAAGAACTGTATAATGCTCTTGGGATTGATCAGCTTAAGATATCGGGGATTTATTAAGTGCCCCCCCCCCCAGATGCTTAGAAGTAAGCACCTAAGCCTGAATGAACGCAGGACAGTCACAGAGGACGTGCATTGTCGTCTCTTCTGATTCAAGGCAAGATCTGCAGTCAGATGTCTCTGCAAGGCTCATCCTACTAAGGTGTTTGTTTAGCCCGCAGTGACCTGTTATAGCTCGAACCAATATCCTGAGCTCTTTTTACAATTATAACAGCCTTATGATTTTATTTTAACAATTAAGAACTTCCATTTAAAATGTATGTTAATGTAATGAGTCTTTGAGTCATAAAGTGAAAAAACGAATCACTAAATTATTATTAACAGAACATATATCGTAATATTGATATTGTCTATTGTCTCAGTGAAGTGTTAACATTAGCTATAAACACTAGAAACACATACATTGACATGTCACATTCATATAAACAATGATCATGTTTTGATTTCCTTTGACTTAGATCGGTAATCATGACGTAGAAATAATAACATACATATATTATGTTAGTAAGTCTTTTATTGTAGTGTTGAAAAGACAAATCAAGTGCTGAAAAACCACCATAATTTCCAAAAATAATAGTACATAGGTTTCAAAATTCCGATAACACCAGCTGCCTAGGTTTGTATTGGTGTGGGCTAATGATGGTGATTTGTTCAGTTGGTTTCTTAAGAACTGGTAACTCTTCACGATTATCGTCTTTCTTAGTACGATGTCCTTTACAGGCATGTCTCATACATAACGGGCATCAACGATTTGACGCAAAAGGGCTTTCATAAAAAAATGTGATTTTCTGCTTAATTTAATTTCTCCAAAATTCGTTGTCTCGTTCAAAATATTCTACGGTAAGTGGATGATTTTCTCCAGACCAAATGGCAAGAATACACGTTTTTCCCTCCGAAACATGCAATTGACCTTGCAGTTGATACCTCTTTGTACCAAGTTTTTTATTGTATATCAATATTTGTATCTTGCAGTTTTTGATATACCTGTCCTATACGCTTTCAGAATAAGAATCAGAAAAAACTTTATTCACGTCAATCATACAAGTAGTACTAGAGCGTTGACATTTTTATAAACTACCACCAGATCGGAATTGCGGCCTTACACTTTATGTGGGAATTTTATTTCTACGTATTGTCTTCAACTAATCCGTCAGGTGTTGCACCAAAAAAGGACAATTTCGCATCCATGAAAAGTTCACATGACTGAATGACAATGTTTTACATTTGTAGCAGTGCCTGTTTTTTGTTTAGATTGTCACGCGCTAGATGTTATATATGTCGCAAGGTCGTATGCGTGGCTTAGATACTGTGGTTATTAGTATAGTTGACGTAGCAACTAGCGCAATGTAGATTGGCATTCAAAGGCTTCAAGTAAACACCACGTGCAGTAACAGGTGCGCTTGCAGGTGTTCTCTTATCAGCTTGTTTATCGGCTGCTACGGCTATATAAGTCAAAGTGAACATGCTTCGTGAGGCATTCCTTGTGAACGCCTTGCAGTGTTCGGACCACTGTCTAGTACGGAGGTCGCCACTGGTAACAGGTCTCTCCCTGTCATAGGATGGCAAAGAGATAGTTCTAGATCGTAATTGTTAATTTAATTATTATCTAGAGCCCGGGTTGTGGGTCATTCGGGGGGTGCATTATTTGGTTGGCACTCACGCAGGAAGGGTGGGGTGGAGCTCTCCTTTCCCCTTCGGGGGTTTACTTTTGTTGTCATAGTGGAATGCTTATTCCTATGTTCACGATGGTTTGTTTAGCAACGGATAGGCATACGCTACTTGTTAGTGTGAGAGTACTGAATGATAGAGTGTGGACATCAGTAGGGTTACTCTCGAAGCTCGATTCATGCAACATTTTAAATTAGAATCGAGTATGTCATTTTAGGTATTCTTGAACACAATATAGGCAAATTATTAATAATTAGTTAATAGCGAACAATAAATTATTTTCTCATATTTGCTGAATTTTTTTGTAACTAAATGTTAAAAATCCCCTGGTACCGTGTTCAAAACTACCTTAAGTGATATATACGATTCCAATTTCCAATTCCCATGATATATCGAGATTCAAGAGTAACCCTACAGGATCGAGTGGATCACGTGTTACGACTTTGTTCTGATATCTCCAAGTTCTTTAGTGGCCAAACGCCCACAAGTTGTACGCTCCCGAGCTACCAGCCCGGCGGCTCATGTATCGGCCAGTAGATAGGATGTGTTTCTCTTCGGCTAGTCGTGGGTGCCCTGGTTGTGTCTCAGCCTACCTCTTCCAGGATATGGGCGTGAATATACTTTATTTTTATATATTGTACCAAAGTTAGACGCTGTTATCAAATTTTCCTTATGACCATCCACTCACTACAATCTCTCTGTAATACAGTATTTTTTTGATGTTATCTCTATCCTTTTTACGAACAAAGTCGTCGCATGAAACGTATAATATGTACTTCAACTATACATATACGAAACTTATTGACCATAATGTAGTCAATAACATATTAAAAGTTCTTTAAAGAACTACAGGTTCTTTACGGGTCGTAATGAATCAAAACATTTTTATAATAATTTTTTATTACAAAATGTTTTAATGATTTTAGTGACAAAAATAATAAACTATAAAAATACACTTTTTAGTTTCATATCAGTTGAATAACACAGCGACACACGTCCGGCTAGCGCGGCGCCTCAGCGGTTACCACAGGCGGTCACTGTTTAGTGTCTATCGACGTGGATATGAATGAGAAGCACTATAACGCGGAAAGGGTTATTCTGAATTCTTGCGAGTTACACTGGAAATTATTTAATTATATTCATATACGATACTAAATTAAAATTTTAATTCATACACATGAAAGATTAATACATCATACACCATTCAAATTAATTTAAATTATTTATCTTTTAAATCGTTTAACAAATAATGAGCTTGAATCTCAATTTTAGACCTTACTTCGTGATTTTTTTCTATCGAGTAAAGTAATCATAATCGTGTTATGGAAGGCGTATTATTATAAAAAATATGATCAAGATTCAGATATTTTTTTTTGATTTCTTATCTCGTAAGTTTTAGGCAAAAATTGTTTTAAAAGAGCCTGTTTTAGGACCCAACCCGCCTGAAGCTGTATTTCTTAAATTTACATACTACCTGTTTATCGTGGGGGTTCCATTATACTCGTACTTGTGTAAATAAGTAAGTATATATGAAGTTCACAGTCAGTCAGTCAGTCTTTAACTTTTAAGTTATGAAGGGATCAAAGGTGGCACTAAATGATTATAAAAATAATAAAATAAATGATTAACAAAGGACTAGATTTGTTCCACTAGTTCCAATCATAAGTTCTATCGTCGAACTTATTTAAATAGGTAGGTAGGTATACAAAATACATTTTTTTAAATATAGTAATTTCGTTAAAAATTGTTATATATAATACGAGTGTAAAACTGTAACACACTTTTTATCAAACACAAAATGAAAAAAAAAATAACTCCACCAGTTTGAATAAATACAAAAAAGACTTACCTCATTAGTAACCATTAGTCACAAATCAAACTAGGACCGCTTTAGGGTGTGTTACCTTACTTGATATAGTATTGTAGGAGGGAAATTGTAAATGCTTGGGTGCATATTGTGTAGGTGTGTACTTAATGTGCTACGGGACGAGTGCCGAACGCTACCAAGTTGTCATGTAACCAGTTTAAAGTCAGTGAATGCAGTAACGTATTTCATTTAATAAACTAATATACAAATACTTTCTAACTCTTTGTGCGACCTTGATTAGTGCATTTATGACGATTCAAAATGTACAACTCAAGTGTAGTAAATCTTTCGGTCTTAAGCTTAATCCAATCAAGATTATTGGTAGCTCGGACTTATTAATAACATAAATTGGTTCAGTATACCCCCTGTTAGATTAAATAATATCACTATCCCATATGGCAACTACAGGAGGTCAGTGGGAAATTTTTAAGCTCAAATGGTTGCTAATTAACATTCGCCGAGACTGCCATGTCCTCTCCCTTTTGTGCTTCATTCTCTTTGATCCATTTGCGCCTTTTTATTTAAAGGAGAGATTTAAGTTTTGTAACAATGAGATAAAATTCCTCAAGGTCCTGTGAAAATTACTCTCTTCAAGTTCCCTCTCGAAACACTTGTTAATATAGCCATTTTCGACCTCGCAAGCAGTAAGGCTTTGGAATTCTCTCCCCGTAGATATCAGGAGAGCTTCAAATATTAATATTTTCAAAAGTAGGTTAAGGCGTTACTTTCTGCATTTACTGTAATTTAGGTTGCATTTGACTTCATTTGATATACCTAATGTGAACATAGCAAAAGAGTTTAAAAAATTCTTCACACACAATTGAAACACACAAATAATTGAAACAACTAAAACTCTTTGCTCATCTTCTATTATTTTGGAATTGTATTGTAGCAATCTGTAACTGAATGTAACAAAGCTTTCGAATTTACCTATGTTGATACGAAAGACGTAATAAAGGCTTTTGAATTATTTCAAACTAAGAAAACGTCCGACTTATTGACATTATGTTAAAACGGTTGCGACAATGATTTATGATATTGCACCACATTTGACCATTGTATTTAACTGCTGCATTTCGAATGTTGTATTTCCTGATCTAATGAAACAAAGCAAGGTAGTGCCTTTATTTAAATCGGGTAACACTTCTGACCCTACAAATTTTAGACCTATTTCAGTTCTGCCTACACTTAGTAAAACATTTGAAAAAATTAATAGTTAATCAGATGTTAAATTACCTTAACGTAAACAAATTGTTACATAACTACAAAGTTTAGATTTACCAAAATTTGCTCAACCGTTGATGTAGGCATTAAATTATTAAAACGTGTGTTTGAAGCCTGGGAGGACTCGCATGATGCATTAGGTGTATTCTGTGATCTCTTTATGGCTTTCGACTGTGTTCATCATGATACTTTGATCAGGAAATTACCCTATTACGGAATTAAGAACAAAGCTCTTGATTTCATAATCTCATATTTGAACAATAGAGTTCAGAGGGTTAAAATAAATGGTAAAACTTCTTCAAGTTCTGCGGTTATGATTGGAGTACCACAAGGCTCTATTATTGGTCTATTTTTGTTTACCTTATTACATAAGGGATACCCATGATATTGTATTGTTCGCGGATGACACTTCACTTACGTTTAAAGTATAAAGACAATTAGGTAAGTATCACGAATTAATAAAATGAAGTGTATTAGATTTTCAATGCCTAATGTAAAGCTTGTAGATACCAATGTACAACTAAATGGATCTAAACTGGATCTGGTTGAATCCATTGTCTTTTTAGGTATAACAATTGATAATAAATTGCAATGGGGCCCTCATATTGAGAAACTGGCAAATAGGCTTAGTTCAGCAGAGTTGGCAGTTAAAAAATAAGAAATTTGACAGATGTTGAAACGGCCCGAATAGTGTATTTTAGCTATTTTCATAGTCTAATGTCTTATATGATCTTCTTTGGAGAAATTCTGCAGATATGAGTACTATATTTGTATTACAAAAAAGAACGATTACAGCTATTTATAATCTTAATGCAAGGGATTCCTTCATAGAAAAATTCTAAGAAATTAATATTCTTCAGTTCTCAATACATTTATGAGAATTTAATGTATGTTAAAAAAAATTATGTACGTTTACAAAAAATATGACGTTCACGATTTAAATACGAGAAATTAAAATAATCTAGCTGTATACAAAACTCGTCTCCGTAAAATTAGTAAATCCTTTTTGGGTCAATGTATACGTTTCTACAATAAACTGCCATTGGTATTAGAGACCTACCTTTAAATAAGTTTAAAAATGTATAAAAACAAAATTATGTAAGAAAGGCTATAAGTTTTCAGAGTATTTGGAAGATGAAAATGCTTGGGGATAGAAGTTTCAATCTCCTACTGCAATTTGTAATGTGATTTGTTGTACTTAGTTACCTTTTATTTAAGTTAAAATTAAATTGTAATGTGAATTTTTTATTAAGTTTATAATGTAACTAATAATTTTGAAAAAAGACAAGCCAGCTGAGTTTCTTTCGCCGGATCTTCTCAATGTGAGGCTGCGATTCCGATCCGGTAGTAGTTTATAAAACACACTAGTACCACTTGTATGATTCACGTGAACAAAGTTTTTTCTGATTCTTATTCTTATTATAATTAAAACAAGCTTCTGCTTTTAGGATGACTTATTACGTGTAGTGTTGGATGCATTTTTATATTTTTAAGAGCACCATTGTACACTACTATTTCGCTAAATTTTGTTACATGCTTTAGAATTGCCTAAAAGAGGTCGCTGACATGGCGATAAGGCCGCCTTTGTGCATCTTATAGTTTAAGTTTTTGGATGTATTTGTAATTTCTCTGGGTTTGTTACACAATAAAGCGTTGTCGTATTGTATAGTAACTCACTACCGTCAGCGGCCGTACCGACGACAGTTCAATCGCGAGTCAAAGCAGAACGACTACAATGTAGACTGCAGACTGTCGCTAGCTGCCTTCAGCGTGTCCTCGAAACTGAAGACAATTAATTATATTTACTAATCTCTGTCGAAACTGTCGGAATTCTGTTCGCGCAGTTTAATGCCGTGATGGCACCTTAACAGCAGGGTGATGAAACCAAATTCAATATGGTCATAATAAAGTTGGGAGTCGACTCGATCACATAGGTTAGCGTCCTAGAGACCTCATCGCCACCGAAAAATAAACGCAACATCTTATAACAATAGAAAATTAAATTGAAAATTAAAAAAAAAACCGACATAAGAACTGAATTTCCCTTTAAAAGTGAAAAATTTGATGACATTCGGTTAATCTCCCCAATTTCACCCCCCACATCTTTTAAACGGCTTAACCGATTTTCATCAAACACTGAGAACACTCGCACATAAGTTACCTTTAATACAAAAAAACTAAATTGAAATCGCTGCACCCGTTCGGGAGTTATGACGCCACAGATAGACAGACATAGACAGACAGACACGTCAAACTTATAACACCCCTCTTTTTGAGTCGGGGGTTAAAAAGACTTTTACAACAAGGCTGCGAGTAGAGCGCGGAGTTTCTGAGATGGAATTAGGTTAAGAAAAGCCTACAAAACAGCTACATAGAAATATGAAAGATTTAGACCAGACAACACAAGTATCCGATCAGACCTTGACAAGCTCGTTGCTATCCAGGACACCGTCATAGGTCAGGGCAATGATAGCTATGTACTAGGATGAGAAACAGAGAGATTGCCACAATTGCCGCACAGCCGACGGCACCGCTCATGCAACAATAAAACAAGCTGGCATTAGAGGTTTCATCTCTAAGCATGGCCACGGACATTTTAGAAGCTGATGGTACAACTTCAGGTTCAAGTCAGGATCACGTAAAAGAAGAATTGCAGGAGATCCAGTATGGCTATGCAAGTCCCGTTATCGTTACATGTAAAGCGTAGCGCAATGCGAAGAACCATGCGTTTGGCGTAAGGCTAAAAAGGAAAGCTAGAGACGGTACGTCCGCAGACGGTAAACGAATATGCTGAAGGTCAATTAGCTATTAATAACGTTTATTAGTTATGGATAGATCATCTAAGTGTACTATTTTGATAGCTAATATTTCTGTTATCACGAAATGCTGTACTAAGCAACGCGCACAAATTACATATTATAACAATATCATATGCGATAAAAGCGGGTTAAAGACACAGAATGTTTATGGTGTTTAAGAATAACTCTTGTTCTTGCAAGAGATTTGATATTGCGTGCCATGTTTAACAACAAATAATATGGGTAATTTTATAAGGAAATTTTCACGTGAGCTGTATACAGTAGGGTTATACAAAAATAGAGTGAATAGTTATTATTTTGTGCGTTTACGTATCGATAAGCGTGAGCTCTATCGGTGAAGTACAATGTTTTAACAGGAATCATTTGACCAATTTAGGGAACCCATTGGTTGAAATTTGATTGATTTGATTTGAAAAATGCTCTATCGGATTTTAATCTGGGCTATTTGGTGGCCATTCTAACACAAAAATGGATTGAGATCTGAGGAATTCTTTGACGGTGCGAGCCGAGTCACTATCGTGTTGGAAAGTCCTAAAAACGGAATCACGTCTTCAGCATACGTGCTAATATTGTTTCTTCCAATATATTTCGGTAAGTACTAGAATTGGTCCGTGTTTTATTCTATTAGTCTCCCTCAAATTTTAAAATTTTCGCCACCATGATTTAATGTCAAAAGTATACTTGCGATCGAATGATGTGTTCAGAGGGCTTCAACCATATCTTTTCCATCAGTTGGTATATACTTTGTTGAATTGTGTGTTGTCAGAGGGAAGAATATTTTTCTACTGTCTTACTGTTCAGTTTTCATACTTCCTAGCAAATGCAAGCTGGGCTTGCCTAAGGCACTACAGCGTTTCGACATGGGTACCTTTCTTACTGTCCTTAAGTTCAACTTCACTTCTACCAAACGCTTTCAAACAGTATCCGCTGAGATCGATAAAGGGTTGTTTCCATTAACATAATTTTGTCTGAACTCGTTTGACCTCTTAAACGGGTATTGTTTTGCCAAACGCACGGTATTTCTACCATCTCGCTGGAATGACCTTCTCTGTTTAGAATACCTACGTAGAATATTTGAAGTTGTTTGATACGTGACAAAGTGCTTCACAGCGTGGAATATCTTTGTTGTTTTAGCACTAAAGATGATATGCTATTTTACTATAACCAGGTGCTATCACGAAGTTTTATGTTCACTTCCCTTGTATATTTATCACACCTTTTGTTTATCCCCATTGTTTTTAAATGAGACAATCAACTTCTTGACTTGACTTCTTTTACAGTTCTAAATGGCGCCAAAATTATGCAAATTATTTTCTGTTTACAAAGTGTCTTAAGTATATTTAATTTGAAAAAAAAATAAACTACCCAGCTTTCTTAATTAAGTATGTGGCCAACCAGAAAGTTTGCAATATGTTAAGATGTAATGCAAAAAGTTTAATAATGATGTTACTTTGCGAAATATATCGAGAGAGATGTAAAAATACATACAATAAGTAGGTATTATTCCCGTAAGATTGAGAAACGCTTGTATTAAAAAAATCGTCCTCGATTATATGACCCACCACAGAATTACATTACGTAGGTATATGAACTTATTGCTTAGTCTGTATTTCGGCTTGTTCCAGTGTTTCGAAGGAGGCAGCAGCGCCTGGGCGGCGGCGGCGCAGCTGCTGGACCGAGCGCTCACCACCTTACTGCTTATCCTGTTGTTTGTCGTGTTTTGCTTATCACTTTAGTACCAAGTTCTGGGCAATAATTTTAGGACATTCATCTCCTTAAAACCGATGTACCGACACGGCAACGCGCCGAAGCGGTGTCATGCAGTGTCGGATTAATGAAGTACACGACCCGTAGCATAGACAATCGTGGATAGAAATCTGATTTTTGACCACATCAAATCCCAAAATATGATTTCGGGGCAGGGCTCAAAGCAAGAGTTATATCTGGTGTACCTGCCGGCATCCTGTGCCTGGTTCTGATCCTGTAAAGCCTAGCACTACTTATAGCTGACGCTTTATTAATGCTGCAGCGTTTCAAACAGGCCTAGTTTGTTGTAAGTACATAAATGCTATCTAATGTCATGGATTGTCATATGATTAATGCTCACATGCTCAAATAGTAAACAAAGGGTCTACCTCTCATCAAAAGAAACGCTTGTTAGAGCCAGGCCTTAGTATCAGCAAAACCGGTACCTAAGAATAATACTACAATATTACCAGTACACGAGAACTTTCAGCTCCTTTGTGGTGTTGGCTACGTTAGAGAAGTGGTGCTGGTCCGATTTTTTAAATAAATAACAGAATAATCATAAACATTTACAAAAGGTGTTTTTCTTTCACAAACGTACCTAATCATTGTGCAATGTTTGACAAATATGCCACGGTTACATCATTACATGAGATATCTTGGTGAAGTAGCTCATTGCCGTGATCTCAGGACAGTCATCGGAAGGACAGCTTTGTTTTAGAAACTGATCACTAGATAATCGCAATACCATGACTCTTCATTACTCAGTATATCCAAAAAATATAAATCTACATATCTACTTAAAAACTAATTGATACAACTAATAAAAATAAATAAATATTCTTGGACTAATTGTAAAAATTGATCTAAATCTATAAGAAACCAGAATTGGTCCGGGTCCGCTAAATGGAGTAGACCATCTGATTCTCTGCCAGGCTGCTCGTAAGAGGCGAGCACAGGTTAAAATATAGGTCTTTACCAACCAGACCACTGATGGTAGAGTGGTGTGTAGCTACTTGCCCGGGCAGGGGTCCACCTCATTACCTGTTCCTGGCACCGTAATGACACTGTCATATTCCGGCTTAGAAGATAGGATAGCCAGTAGACTTGCACAGCAGGCCTTCTATCTTGGCTTCAGGACAGCGACGCACATGTAGCGTCTGTGGTGCCTACAAGACATGGTTGTCTCTTACGATCAGCCGTTTGCTTGTTCGCTGACCACCCACATAAAAAATAATAGTTGGCGACATATTACACTTTTGTGTTCATTTATTCATGCAAAATAAAATATAGGTACCTAGATTAGACTAAATTATTTCAAAGGCTGTCGTTTGTGTTTAAAACACAGTGGAATTTGAAAAATTCTTCGAAAATGTTGCTAAACTGTAAACACCTGAACTTTTAGCTCATCTCATCAGTTGCAAAATAATTACTGAAGAATTTATGTTACCGACTGTAATGAATATTTAAAATTTAATTCGTCAAGTGATACAAAATATGTAATAAAAGCTTTAAAATCAATTAAAAAAAGTAAAAATACATTTAAAGTACGAGGTCATTCACTTAAAATTATTGCTTCAGTAACAAAAGTCGCTGCTCCATGTTTGGCTGAAATATTCAACTGCTGTGTGCTTCACATGAAATCTTTACTGATGTTATGGAGTTACATGCTAAGTTGCAAGGTGATATTTCTGTTTAAATCTGGAAGTTCATCTGATCCCACCTACTATCGACCTATGTTTATTTTGTCTTCCTAGTAAAATATTTGAATAAAATCATACTTAATCAAATGTTATGACATTTTAACAATTGGGATTCCTTTGAAGCCAAACTTTGTACAAAAGTCAGGTTTGCTCTATATCTACGAAAGATCCGTCTCTTATAACGTGGTATTTACATACTTTTTGGTTATTCCGATTGATATTAGTTATAATTTGACCACTAATATGATACGTGAAGTACGATATACTCTCCTAGCTGAGTAAGCTCTATGTACCTATTGCTTATGAATTGGATGTCTTGACGCAAGGAACGCGTAGCTTAATTACGTACTTCGCACAGCGTTGTTTCATTACTTGGCCAAGTATGCTTCTCGAATACGGGTGTAAGTGCAGTAATGTCATCATCAAAGATAGTTTAAAAACAAATAGTTGGTAGAACGATGAAAGCACTCGTTTGCCTCCTCTTACTTTAAAAAAATCTTTGCACCATACCTACTCATTACTACCTACTCATACGTTTACACTACTCATAATACCTAAGAAAAGAAAAGATCTCTTTCTCACCGCAGTGACGTTCTTGAGCTCGGGTAAAATACAAATTTCCGCTATGAACAGTTACTTTGATACCAAAATCAATCAAATCAAAAAATCAAAAAATGTTTATTCCATTTTTTTTTGTACATTAACACAATGCGATCGGAGTCTCCTTTTAAGTGCAAGCGCACTTGTGTTAGGTGACACCGCTCTTCCGTTTTGAATATAAACATTAACGTTAAGGCTGGTTATATACTGTGAAATTTAATTTAAATACAAATTTTATAATGTTAGTTATTATTTCTCTTTTTTTATAAAAAATATTGTGTGTGAGCGTTTATGTAAGTGTGTGTGTGTATGTGTGTGTGTGTGTGTGTGTGTGTGTGTGTGTGTGTGTGTGTGTGTGTGTTTCTGTGTGTGTGTGTATCTGTGTGCTAGTAAGTAGTATGTATACATTATTAAAAATATGGATGTGTATGCTACATGTATGTATGTTAGTGCGTTTATTATATTTATTTATCTAAGCTAGATTTATTTGCATAGACATTCTATACTATTATAATTTTGTTTTTTTAGCCATGACGTTAAAGATGATTTGCATTTGTAAGACGACATAGAAAAAATATTGAGATTCTTATTTATTCTGTTATAAAGATATGCAGATTGAGCACAAAATTGTCTTCGGGCAAACATAGTTTTAGTACTTGAGATTGAAGCCTCGTTATATTTCCTTCGTCCAACCAGCTTCCTGGAATTATATTCTAACGACCTGTGCAGTTTTAAAACCGTATTTCGAATATAAAGTTTTCTTACAGTAAGAATATCACATAGTTCATATATCCTAGAAGTCGGAAATCTAAATGGCTTAAAAGTCATAACTTTTAGCAATGATCTTTGAGATAGTTCTAATTCCAAGAACCTAGTTTTGGCTGTCCCACCCCAAAACAGTATTCAAGCATAGATTGGACAAGAGAGATATATAATTGTGTCAATAACTTTTTGTCAGCTACATGTCTCATTGTTTTAAACAACCAAGTTAGTTTGCTTGTTCTGGTCATTAGTAACTCTAGATGAGGGTACCAGGATAATCGCTGATCAACTACTACAGCCAAAGATATTATATTTTTAACTTTAGTTAATTTATTGCATAAACAATTATTACTATAATTTTTACAGTTGTGGATCTTTAAAGTTAAACTTGTATTTGGTTGTGATTTATTGTAATTTGAAAAAGTTATAAAATTTATTTTTTGAATATTGAGCGTGAGGAAGTATGATCTCAACCATTTAGCAACCCTAGCTAAGCCTTTCTCCGCAAATTGCCGGACGGAGTCCCACGAGTCTCCAGAGAAAACAATAGCTGTTGTAGCCTTGAGGAGGCCTACACAAGAATCTTCCAATGTAAGAGAGAAAAAAAAATAAAGTATGTCTTTGTAAACAGAATTTATATGGTAACAAAGATTACATGTGAATATTTATATCGACGATACTACAATTACCCGGAGTCGTAGGTCCTGGGAAACCTTATAACTGATATTTTGGAGTAGGTAAAGAGAGAGAGGCCTTAACTCTGGGGATTCTCGGTCCTGGGCGCTCCACCCCTCCTGGTGTTCCTTTGTATTGTTCCGGGGTAAACGCTCAACTTAGTGAATCCCGTCAGGCTCCAACTGGAGGGCGTTATTATAGATAGATCTCTTATATGTGCGATAGGTAGGGGTAGTATAGGTAGCCGTACCGTAGAACCCTAAGGCGGGTGTATGTTGGTTTATTAGCACTTTTGTAAATATATTGGCTAACTGTAGCCTTAAGTGACCAATTATTTATTAATTTAGTAGTTGCCTGTCCGGCAGCGTAAGGACAGTGCACAGGCAAAAGGCAACCTCGCTGGGAAGGTCCCGATAGAATATCAAGTCGGCCTCGTGGTTAGGTGAGCTTATATAGATCGCGCGCTAATCACGGAGAGGCGAGGGGTGAGAGGTAACATCGTACGATGTGTTGTTGTGCGGCTTTTCCAGGAACGTTGGTGGTTCTTATGGAATGTTCTTTATAAGTACCCACAACGTGACACTGTATCGTCGACATAAGAGTAAATTGTTCCATTTGTGAATTTCATATTGCAAAGGTCATTTATGTATATCAGAAACAGTGTTGGTCCAAGAACACTTCCCTGTGGCACTCCATACGTTACCAAACATTCCTCACTGATATAATCACCCAATTTAACATATTGTTTGCGTTCTTTGAGATAATCAATTAGTACGAGTAACTCGAGTGGCGTTCCTCTTATACCAATTGCTTCTAGTCTTTTTACAAGAATAGGGATCGAGACAGTTTCAAAGGCCTTCTTCAAGTCTAGAACGAATGTAATACATTTTTTACCAGAGTCTACTTTCCTTACAATATTGGATGTTAAATTAAGAACTGCATCTTCTGTCGAAATTTTACGTCTGAACCCGTACTGCGACATAGATAGGATTTCAAATTTGTTTAAATAATTTACTAATATTTCATTTATTAGTTTTTCCATGATTTTAGATATAAGTTTTAAGTGGTAATTTTAAGTGGTAGGGGAAATATACCTTGGTTGAAACAGAGATTAGCTAAATGAACAATTATTGGCACTACCGTATTTTTGATTGATTTTAAGTATTTGGTTGTTATACCGTCCCAGCCTGGATACCAATGGACAAAACTCTGACTACTAGTTGCGCGGAGAGAGTTCACGCACGGATACTTGATACCGGGAGGAGGCCCGGTAAGAACCAGGCCGTAGCTGCAGAACGGGATGGTGAATGACAATGCGACCCCATCTCCGGGCGGCACGAAGGTCATAGTGTGGTTTTTAGTCGATTCGAGTCCGACTTACCCCACTACTATCCCCCTAGAGCGGCGGGTATCCGGGAGGATTTTCCACACTATAAAAAAAAGAATACTTAAAACTGTTTTGTTCTAAAAAAATATTATCATTAGAATCATTATCGCCTTATCAGTTTCTGGTGGCGTCACCCGTCGCGTAGTTTGGCGTCTCCAGTACCGATTTTGATAAAAGGCAGGTTATACGTAACTTCATGGTAACTTGGTGAAATAACTTCAAAAATCAGTCCAGTTTTTGAATTTGTCTATCACGAACACATACATTTTTTTTTCTTTATTCGAACAGTTTAAATATTTTTTTCGGCTAAACATAGGTATCCCAAAAGTTCGACCCCCCCCCCCCAGGGCGCCAAGCTTATCTTGGCGGGGGGGGGGCTCAGTAGCTATTTTCACAGCATCATGTCATATGGAATTCTTATCTGGGGGAGTTCTGGCGAAGTAAATACCACATTTATTTTACAAAAGAGAGTCATAAGGGCAATTTATAACCTAGTTCTAAGAGTTTCTCTGAGAGAAAAATTCAAAGAAATCAAAATTCTAACTGTAACATCCCAGTATATCTTTGAAAATTTAATGTATGTTCACAGAAATTCAAGTTCATCTAAAAGAAATTGTGATATACACTTTGTCAATACAAGGAAATAAAATAATCTTGCTTTGAATGTGTCTCGTCTCCACAGGGTAAGCCAATCTTTCATTGGCCAATGTATACAGTTCTACAATAAACTTCCCAATTATATGAGAGAACTTCCAATTAATAAATTTAAGAAATGTGTTAAATGTAAATTAAATGAAAAAGGTTATTATACCATCGTTAAATATTTAGCTGAAAAGACCGCTTGGGATTGATTGTTCCTCATGCCAATCTCTTATTAACATGATGTATTATCACATCAATTATTGTATACATATTTTATAATAAGAAAAAAAAGAGAAGCCCTTTGAGTTTCTTGCCGGATCTTCTCAGTGTCAGGCTGCGTTCCAATCCGGTGGTAGATTTATAATTGGAACGAAGTTCCTTACGGCAGGCTTGGAGGAAATAGGTATTTTGCTGCGCGACTGAACTGAAAAAAATGTGATAGTAAAAACCGTAAGAAAAAGCCCGTGGAATAAAACTGTCAAAGGAGACGTGCGCAGGCGCGACAGTCGTATACACAAGCGAGTAGTGTATAATAGATACCTTTCTCTTTCTCCTTCTTTCTTTTCGTTCTCCCATCCCTTCTCTCCCTATTGCCACTCCACCCCGCCAATGCATAGTATATACTCATGATTTGTGTCAATTCTACATTAACCGAAGGAACTTCTTTCCTACCTGGTGTCCCACGACACCACATTTATATTATATAGACGCGTCACAAGTGCCTCTTGTAGGTTTATGTTAAATAAAGTAATTATATAAATACAAATAAAATAATAATAAAAAATAATTCTCTGATCGCGGCCGCCCCACGCATCCTGGGAAGGCCAAATCTCTGACAGTACTCTGAGTTCGCGTTACAACGACAATGGCTATTCTTTACTGGACACTGATAACATTTACGACTTAGATGATGAAAAGGAGGCTACCTCAGCCTCCTTTTGCCACACTTTTGCCACTTGTGCCACACCCATAACGTTTGTCTCCGTTGGCCTTCATAAGAAAAACGAGACCTTTCTTTAAGGAAAAAAGCGTCAAGTTGCACTTTAAAAGTTTATTTAGAATCTGTTAAGGTACTAAGTATAAGCAATCAATTTACAAAATAAAGAATTTGTTTTGCTATTTTAAATAATAATGATATAAATTTTCTCTTCCGCATATAATGTACTTTTTTCTTTATACAAGAAGCGCAAAGGGTCGATACATGACAGTAATAATCGGTCTGTATCTTGGTGAATGAATTGATGTTTGGCAAAATAAAAATTTCTACTTATTTATGCCTAAAAAAGAAAATTAAAATGACGGACGTCCTAAAATTGTGTCCATGTAATATTTTTGTTCAGAAAAAATAGCGTCCGGCACGTTTTAATCAACAAGCAAAATGTCTGGCAATAATGAGTGCATGTTTCTTACAGTTCTTAGAAACTATTTATTAAGAAAGTGTGCTTCTGAGGATGATTTCAAAATACAAGAACCAGCCTTCCTTAATATTTTTTACTAAACTTAGTTCCTGTAATGCAATAATATTTTGAGATGTTTTTCTATAAATGTTTTTCGGGCAGCGTGCCAAATGGCAAGCATATATTATTTTGTTCTAATAAGTACCATTATATTTTCAAAACAACTATTACGATGATCATTCTAAACAGAAAGCACAAAAACGCTAGTAGGCAGATATTTCATACGACCAAATTGAACCCGCTAAATGAAAAAGCACATTTATTTATTTGCCTGTACCATCAACCATGTAGATCATACTTATTACGAGAAAAGTAATGCCAGGTATCTGACTATAAAGAGAAGCTTAGCGATGTTCAAGCCTCCCCGTCCGCAGAGTGGCATGCAGTCGCTCCAGCAGTAGCAGCACAAGCGCGGTGCCGGCGCCGGCCAGCAGCGCGTGCGCAGCCGGCAGCACGGCCGCCAGTGGCACGCTGTCCGTGCCGCCGCCGCCGCCGCCGCACCGCGCGCGTCCCGTCATCCAGACGCGCTTCCATCGGTCCATCAGACCTACTTCCCGCTGCCAGCGAAGTCTGACAAAACAGTGTTCATTGACCAATATAATTAGTAAATTAACAACATATTAAAAAATCTACAGTTAAACCACTGAACTGACTGTCATGAGATAACATGTGGCGATAGCCTAGAGCCTTGGTCTATAAGCCACTTTTTAAGCCTATTAAAACAGTTTAACAGTTAAACGTTTTAAAGTTAGAAATTGTTTTAACTGAAACTCAGTCAGTTTGGAATGCTTAAAAAAACGTTCCAGCAATGGTCAAAAAACAGTCTTGAATGAAACTAATAAAAATTGTGGACGGAAGGTGTTGCTTCGAATTTTATACATTATAATAATGTACCTATTTCATAATAATGAAATTTGTCTGCTTGATTGCCATTATATGCTATAAAAAAGTTTGATCAGTATATAAAGTATACAGTTTTCTTTAAATTTTTAATATTTGACTGAATTATTAGAGAATTTGCTTAACATCTGGTAACTCTGCAGAATTTTTCATCTACTCTTTAAATTTATTTTATGTATTCGACTACCACGTTGGTCGAGGGACTGGCGTACTCTAACAACCAAACATGGGGTGAGGGATATTTTATTGAATCAGGCGTTACTTTGCGGAAATCCATTATAAAAGATGTAAAATAAGCCTTTATTTTGCTAATTCCGCGTAAGCAGTGTAACCGTTGTGGCAAATAATCCTCCAAACGACACAGAATGTGACAAGCCTAACTGACGTGAGTGCTTCGACAAAGTTGGCGAAGGACGTGACAAGTGGTTTTGTTTCCCGTGTTCGGACTCTATTTGTGATCTGGTCGCGGAGGTGGGAGGTGGGAACTTTAGGTAGGGTTGTCACATGTAAAGAACGTGACAATTTATATTGTTTCCCGAGCTCTTCCTATAGTCGTGTGCTGGTCGCGGAGGTGGGTGGTGGGAACGTCAGTTAGGCTTGTCACATTCTGTGTCGTTTGGAGGATTATTTGCCACAACGGTTACACTGCTTACGCGGAATTAGCAAAATAAAGGCTTATTTTACATCTTTTATGGGGTGAGGGTTTGATCCCCGACGGTTACAGGAATTTGTATGATAAACATCAATTTCAGTAGTTCTCTATATAAGTATTTCTGTGTGTTAACACAGTTGGATATAATTAATAAATTAATATATGTATGAATATATCTTAAGCACATAATTTTCTTACTTTGGGGTAAGGTCAATTTGTGTAATTTGTACAGGGAAATATATTTATTTATTTTAATTCTTTATTGCAATAAAATACATGTATAAAGGCGAACTTAATGCCAAAAAAGCATTTCCCCCAGTTTACCGTGGGAAATAGAGAAAAAAACACACATGTCAGTATATTTTAATATGATAAACCTACTAAGAAACTTGTTCGACGTTTCTTTGTATTTCTCATCGCTAAACACAAAAAGCAAAAATGAATAATAGTTTACAAACAAACGAAGTCGCTTTTATATAGCTACAAACTACAAACTCAACACACGAATACCAATAGTTTTAAAGCACCACAGACTCACTCTCTCCTCAGTCTGTTTTTTCAAGATTTATTATTATTTCAGTTAAATGTACAGAAAATGCAAACTCATATTCGTGCACTAATTTGAAAATACCTTATTCACGGTATGAGCTAATTTACTCTTTGATTTTAATCCTCATCCCCTTACATTAAGATTATAAATAGCTCTAATAGCTTTTTGTTGTTGTACAAAATACCTGCCCAATTTCCCCAAAGAAGAGTTCCATTATACATTAGACTATGAAGATAGTTAAAACATACTATTCGGGCCATTTAAACATCTGTTATTGTTCTCGCAATCACGCAAATCCTAACCATAGAACCCGAAGAGGTTTTACATTTATTTTAACACTCTGAACTTTATTATTCAAGGTTGAAATCATGACATCAAGAGCTTTGTTCTTATTTTCTCAATTTCCAAATCAAAGTATCATGATAAATACAGTCGAAAACTTTAGATAGATCACCAGATATACCTCATGCATTATGCGAGTTCTCCCAGGCTTTAAATACATTTTTTAATAATTTCACACCAATATGGTTGAGTAACCGTTAGTAAATCCAAACTGTTTATTTTGTAACAATATTTCTAATATTTTTCAAAGTGTAGGCAGAGCTAAAATAGGTCAAAAATTCGTAATGTCAGAAGTGCTGTCCGGTTTAAATAAAGGCAATACCTTGTCTCATAATTTGTACTTATTTCATTAGATCAGGAAATACACCATTCGATATACAGTAATTAAATATAATGGCCAATGAGCTGAAACGTCGTAAATTATTGATGCAAATATTTTAACAGAAGTTATTCGTATCGGCAAAGGTAAAATCGAAAGATTTTTTTATATTCGGTTATGTTTTGTTTCAATATAGATTCCAAAATAATGGAAGATGAGCAAAGAGCTTCTAATTGAAAAGTTGTTTCAATTGGAATATTGTGAAAAAAAATCTCAAACGTTTTTGCTCTTTTAACATAAATTTAATTTAAAGCCATTATTAATAATTTGAGATTTATCGGCTTCCGTATTTACAATATAAGATTTGGACTTGATCCTGCTAGCGAATTTCATAAAAAAATATCGTCGGAAAACTAAAAAAACAATAAATAATAAATAAGTTCCTTACGTATCCCTAAAAAGTTGAGAAATTAAAAAAAATAACATTTTGAGGTGCTCGAGCCGGGTATCAAAACCCGGGACTTTATGTCACTCAAGCTAAGCCAGCTAATCACTAGATTGCAGAGACAGCAAATAACTAAATCTATTATAAACAACAATATATTTTAGGTGCTTTAATTATTGAAATCGACATCAAAGTATTTTTTACTCGGCGCTAAATAAGCGATGGCTGAAGATTATTAAATTGCCTAACTTTAAAAGTATCTGTCAAATCTAATTATTAATACAACGTAAAATCTACTGGAATAAATATTTAAATTTAATAAAAAAGCTCATTTTTGCACACTGGGTGCCGATTCAAACCTACTTACTTAGATAACTATACCTACATTACAATAGTTTGAGATCTTATTTAACTGTTAAGATTTAAAAAAAACGTGAATGGCTCGCTATTTTTCAGTTTGTACCTCTATGATACATTTTTTTTTTAATAAGTTTATCACTAATAAGCCTATGCCTAAGATGTTCTTGAGGAGTCTACAGGTACACCACTCTCGATTTCATGCAAATTGGAAATTGGTATCGAATTTGTGTCATTTTGTACTCTCGTAAGACGTACGAGGGACGCATGCGACTATTGGCTAGACGTGTATATTTTTTTTTATAGAAGAGGAGGCAAACGAGCAAGTGGGTCACCTGATGGAAAGTG
>NJDC01009811.1:0-22543 GCA_002245475.1 Calephelis virginiensis
AACTCTTCTGATCGTAGAGATACCTAACCGTGGCCTATAGGCACTATAGATGATACTAACCTGTATCATCTATAGTGCCTATAGGCCACGGTTAGGTTTTGAGCAAAAGTAAGTTTACTGGCTACCTTACCCTCCGAACCGGAACACTTCAATGGCAAGTATTGGACGTTATGGTGGCAGGAACAGATAAGGCGGTGGTACCAATCCGGGTAAGTCATTGTGAAACTCTACCACCTAGTCAAATGTTTCGGTGTTAGTGACGGTAAGCCTTTGCTCGGCTTTTACGAGCTGCCTGGCAGGAAGGCAGATGCTCTATTCTTCAAAGGAGCCCGGACCACTACACCGGACCCGAACACTAGGTGGTAGAGTTTTGCAGCGACTCGCCCGGATTGGTACCACCGCCTTACCTTTTCCTGCCGCCATAACGTCCAACGCTTGCCGTTGACGTGTTCTGGTTCGGAGGGCAAGGTAGCCCGTAAACTTACTTTTGCTCGAGGCCTAACATCCCGGCCTCAGGTTGGCAACGCACTATTACCACCTTTGGTGTCTCTAGACGGCGTGAATTCCTTACCATCAGGATATCCGTCTGCTTGTTTGCCTCTAGTGCAATTAACCAAACCTGGTGGTAGTCATGTAACGATACGTTCAATAGCATTATAATCTGACCAATTCCTGTGGTTTCGTTTCTGATGAAGAATTAAAGCTTGAGACTGTCAGAAAACTTAGTTTCGCAAGAGGTTTCAAAACCAAACCTGATGTTGACAATAAGCCATTTACATCTTGAACTTTCTGTGTTCTAGCGGTCCAGGTGTAGGACTTGACTTCATGAGGTTCCGGGTTCGATTCCCGGGTCGGGCAGCAAAAAAAGGTGGTTTTTCCAATTTTAAAAATTGTGCCCGGAATTTATATGTGCCTGATTGGCGATAGGTTTGCCATATATCACATTGTGGGACTTAGTGTCTTTGTTTACATTGAAATTTAATCGTAAATAGTAGGGGAGCCCAAGAGGGGATTTTTGGACTAACTCAGGCGCATCAGATTAAGATATGGGAGATACCCTGTACCATTGTTGAACACCTCCATTATGTATCAAATCACTACATAGAGACGCGCAATTAGGGTTGTCTGTCTAATTTTTTTTGGCTTGAAAATATACTCGCGCATGTCAGATTAAAATACGGCGAGCTTATTGCATGCCAATAAGTCCATGTTTAAATTTTCTGATGATTTGGACAAGACGTACGGGAGTGGGAGTTTCAGAAACTTTCAAAACCAAGTTATTTGTGTTAATTCTCCATTACAGCAATCTGTCTGATTGACATATTTCTGTCCTCGGAGACACATTAGGCATATATATTATTAATATCTGATGAGTTCGGCTATGATCAAGTGACTGAAATTGCTATTTTAGCTTCTAGACACTTAACGCACCGCTAAAAAGAAAAACCTCACATGACCTTTTTTACTCTCCACTATTTAATCGACAAAGTGCAATGGATCCCAATAACGCTGGAGTTACTACACATTTCGCATCGCGGGCTCCCCTACTAAAAAGACTATTACTTGATATCTTTGATAATCACAGGGTAACTCTGGACCCAAGAGCCTGACATGACTTCCTGACGACTTATGACTGATGACTAATTAAAATTAATTGAAATTGATCTAAAATTTGATGCAAATGTCTACTTGACTAATGGCTAAATACTAACGTGAAGGCCAAAACCTAAAGAAAGAAAAAAAAAAGGGTAACTCTGACGAAAATCTTATCCAAAGTTTTGTTTAACGTCTAACAACGTA
Organism: Calephelis virginiensis; assembly: GCA_002245475.1. Taxonomy (NCBI): domain Eukaryota; kingdom Metazoa; phylum Arthropoda; class Insecta; order Lepidoptera; family Riodinidae; genus Calephelis; species Calephelis virginiensis. Next base: position 1,801 of record NJDC01009811.1, read on the forward strand.
TGAACATCAAAGTCAACAATTTTTGTCAGACTATTTAATACGGACTCGCATATTAAAACAGAACTTTAAATCTGAAACTTTGGTATTGGACGTTCGTTAACGTAATGTTCCTAATTGGTAACCAGCCACTTCGCTGTTATTTATCTACAGCTTTGCACACATATAATCAAACATTACCCATCATAATAGAGAAAAATATAAAAATGGCAACCCAAAATCGCGTATACCAAGAACAGCACTCACAATTTTTAACAAATATTTCAATGTAGACTAGACTTTGCACCAGCAAACTTCACTTATTCGCGCTATTGCTGTTTCAAATGTAGTTCACGTTGAATTTAATCACAGAAATTGGTGGCCAAATATGCAAAGCTATAAACAAATAAAATTTATTTTATAATTAATCAATTTTTAGACAATGGACAGAAATATTGTTTTCGTGAAATATTTATAATTATCGTTTCGTTACAGATGCGTGTACATCGCCGAACGGTTAAAGCGGTCAATGTATTTCGATATCCGACTGTGCTACCCTGATAGCATTAGTGAATAACAGAAATCGTAGTCCAGCTGAGACTCAATTACTGCGGGACTCGCATTGTGGATTCGCAGGTGAAAAACCTTTGGTAAGATTTAGATCAACGCACACATAGTTTTATACACTAAAATACGACTGTGCACCCCTGGTAGCACTACTGAATAACAGAAATCGTAGTCCAGCTGAGTCTCAATTACTGCGGGACTCTCATTGCGGGTTCGCAGGTGAAAAACCTTTGGTAAGATTTAACACAACGCACACAAGGTTTTGTACACTAAAATACGACTGTGCACCCCTGATAGCGCTACTGAATAACAGAAAATCGTAGTCCAGCTGAGACTCAATTACTGCGGGACTCTTATTGTGGGTTCGCATGTGAAAAACCTTTGGTAAGATTTAACAAAAACGCACACAAGGTTTTATATACTGAAATAATACACTTATTTGAGAAATAAACTGTTGACAACAAAAGCATCTTTAATATCTTTTTAAGCCTCACCGATGGTGACCACAAAACATTACTTATTATTTTTTTTTAAGAAAAATATTATTGCATTAATTAAATTTGCAAATCGATAATATCAAAGTTTTTGACAGGAGTTTTGGCGCCATCGTGAATGAAGATGGTCGTAATTTTTTCATGGTTATTGAATTTCGTGTTTGTATTGAGTGGAATTAGTTAATTTAGGTGGGAATTAGATTAATTTTGTTTAGTGAAAGTGCCAAATGAAGTAATCATGAAGAAATTAGTGTATCGTGTATTTCCTGGCTGCCGCCGAATCTCAATAGACGTGCTTGAGTAACAAAGCCACCGTTTTACTCAAGACCCAGGCATGACTAACTGACTACTTATGACTGATGACTAATTATAATTGATTAAAATTTGATGCAAATTTCTACTTGACTAATGGCAAAATACTAACATGAAGGCCAATATCTGAAGAAGATAGAAAGAAAGTTTTTGACAATAGACAAGCGCAGTAAAACTGCAGAAACCGACCGACCGAAAGATATTTACGACGAACTTAGCAAATGATTCCAAAATGGTTCCACTAAATTTATCAATATCCTAAACGCATATTGTGAGTTAAACTTCCGGGTTCGGGTCCGGGTCTGCTGAGTAGAATAGACGATCTGCTCTCTACCAAACAGCTCGTAAGAGGCGAGCACTAGTTAAAATAAAGCAAAAGTCAGCAACTCCACGGCCTTACCCATTCCTGCCACCATAATGACTCTGTCATGTTCCGGCCCGGAGGGTAAGGTAGGGTAGCCGGTTACCTTGCACAATAGGCAATCCTGATCTCATGACAACGACGCGCCCACATCTATAGCCTATAGTCCATAGGCCACAGCGAGCCATATACTTGTTCGCAACCACTGGCCCTGGCTGTACCTCTGCCTTGTTCTTTAGGGATATGGGCGTGAAGATACTTTACATCTTTGGTGGCTAAAGGAAAAGATGGTTTAATAACAATCGGAAATTCGATTGCCAGTTAGGTCTAATTACAAAGTAAATTGGTAAATTTCTGGGATGATTCCTCGTGACTGGTCTATTCACAAGTTTTGCTATTTGTGACACAGTATTGAAAAATGTAAAATAAGAATGAATCATCCGCAGTAAATCTACTAAAAGCGGACTCCAATTACCTACATCCACAGACTAGTAAGAGAACTACACGTTCCTAAGTACATCACTGCGTCACCGTTTAACAATACTAGTGGTCGGAAATTTAATCAATTTTAATATCTTGTTAATAAGAACCCCATCTGCGTTACTCAAGACCAACTAGGTACTTTGTTTCCAAACTGTAGGATTATAGTTTGTGCGCCATCTGTGATCTTTTATCGTTATCATCAATATATTTGTTTGTGTGTTTCAAATGCATGGTAGTACGTGTAGTGTTTTATTTTTGAAGTGAAACTTCTTTATCGGGGTTGGAAAAAAATGTTGTGTAACATTTTTTTGTTACGCGTCACTTTTTTCCGTTACGCGCCATCTTTGTTTATCTTCTATCTTGCCAAAACATAATGGATAGTGTATATTTAGTAAGAAAATAATGGAAGTTTTTTTTCTGATTGCCACTGTGGCCTGGCGGTTTGGCATCGGACTTAGCTTCTTGAGATCCCGGGTTCGATCCCCGAGTCGGGTCATAGGAAAAAAGTGGAAAGTGTGTGTTTTAAGTTTTCTAATGGAAATGGCGCTGCCCGGGATTGGATGTCTGGCCAGGTAGCGCTGGTTGTAGTTTCACTTCTTACGAGTGTACGCTAGTACACGCACACATTTTTTTTATTTAATGCATTTTATAAACATTGTCATTAAAAAAATTAGCGTTTTACACTTCTCCTACACATAAACTATAAGTGTGCCAAATTAAATACTCCTCCGTCAGCGCAATTTTCGTAAAAAGAGGTCCGAAATTTTTGCTTCGCGTATTAATATTATGAGTTTATTTGTTTGAAATGTAGCTTACAATTCTGAGGAAGTTCCATCATTTAAAATACATTATTTTATTAATTGAGAAAACCAACAGCTTCGCATTAATATTTATACAACCATTTTCACTTAAATAGTAAGGCTAATAATACGTTTTCCTTATTACCTATGTTTGTTGGCACGAACAGTAACTTAATAAATTAAAATTTCCAAACAAATACATACACAATCATACATATCTATCCCGTGTTGGTCCGGGCTCCTTTGCAGAATAGACCATCTGCCTTCCTGCCAGGCAGCTCGTAAAAGGTGAGCATAGGCTTACAATCACTAACACCGTGACATCTGACTAGGTGGTAGAGTTTCGCAGCGACTCACCCAGATTGGTACCACCGTTTTACCTATTCCTGCCACCTTAACGTCATGACGTGTTCCGGTTTGGAGGGTAAGTAGCCTTACTTTTGCTTTAGGCCTAACATCCCGGTCTCAGGTTGGCAACGCACCATTACCACCTTTGGTGCCTCTAGGCGGCGTGAATTTGTTACCATCAGGAAATCCGTTTGCTTGTTTGCCTTCCAATATCATAAAAAAAACTACACAGTAAGTACAGTACAGTGACTACGCGTTATATTTTTCCGTATCCTATTTATTTTTAACTTACACTAATTTTACATTTTTCCTTGATTCTAAATATGAATGATGGCCTAGAAAGATAAAACAAGTCAATGTCCCCAAAATAGGTATTAGGTGTATGTAATACACACGAAAGTTCCTTATGGGATATGCAGTGGAAATTGTCAAAATCCTTTTAGTCTAGCTTCCTCGAATTTAATTACCCTTTTCATACAAATACGCTGGATCCGGAGTCTTTTGACACGATCCTCGGATAAAACCCGAGCGATTTGATCATGGAATGTTAACATAGGTCTTCCCGGGTAGCTATATCCATCGACATTCGCATTGTATCTCTGATTTCTCAGCCTCTCATTCTTTCCACGTGGCCGAACCAACGGAGCATGCCTTTTCTCGTTTATACACCAACACTTCTTTTCAAACCCACTCTTTCTCGAATATCACTATTGCGATTGCAGTCAGCGAGCGTTACACCTCAGATTTTTTACGTAACGCTCTCATTTCGACAGCATTTATCCTACTCCCAAGCTTTTTCTGACACACACTCTCGCTTACATATAAAAACGTTGGGATAAGTACAGAGTTATACGCTAGCACCGTGGCATAAAACCTTCTTTTGTAATTGCTTATCTAGCGCTCCATTTAACCAATCCTCTGCACAGCATGTTGCCCGACCCGGAAATCGAACCAGAAACCTCAAGTAGTCGGCGCCTACATGAAAGAACTAGAACTGAGTCGAATAGAAACATTTTAAGCAATATATTTACGTATTAATTACCTATGTGTCATGAGAAATGCACCTATAGCCACCAAGTCCATGATTAATCCCCACATTAGACTGGTTATCCTTATCAAGAGATGGGTACACCTAAAACACTGACTTTTTTATTTGATAAATTAGGTGGTCGCAGTAGCTAAGGATAGTAAAACTTTAAGAATTTAGAAAGGGTTACGTCTTCTAATATATAAAATTCTCGTGTCACGGTGTGCGTGATTGAACTCCTCCGAAACGGCTTGACCGATTCTCATGAAATTTTGTGAGCATATTGAGTATGTCTGAGAATCGGCTAACATCTATTTTTTATACCTCTAAGTGATGAGGATGACTCAGCCCAATTTTTTTAATAAAACCACATTAAAATATAGCAGAACAACGTCTGCAGTGTCAGCTAGTCTTAATATATATATTTCTTACGTTCGTGTGTTTTGTCACTGAACTCCTAGACGACTGGACCGATTTTAATGAAATGTTTTGTGTGTGTTCAAGGGAATTCGAGAATGGTTAGATTCACAATTTGGTCTCTTGGAAAATATTTCCTCAATTTTTTTTTTAATAAGTTGTTTTTGATTTTGAAATGTTTCACATTGGATCCGACAGACTGCGCTACTATCGAAGCATTAATATCAAGCGATTCGAAGTTTGCTGGGTCAGCTTGTATGTATATAAAATTCTCGTGTCACAATGTTAGTTACCGTACTCCTCCGAAACGGCTTTACCGATTTTCACGAAATGTTATATGCATATTCAGTAGGTCTGAGATTTGGTTACTATCTATATTTATTACCCCTAAGAGATAAGGGTGGGTGAGTAACCCCAATTTTTTTACTAAAATAACATTAAGAAAAATTAAAATAGCAGAAAAATGTCTGCCGAGTCATCTAGTTTAGTCTACAAAATAGTGAATAAGCAGGCGTCTCTTCTGGTGATTAGACCAACCAGAGTATGAGTTTCGCCCGAATTTACTTTACTACCGCGTTTTCGTTTGGACGATCCAAACGTATGGAATAATTTAGTTGCTTCGACTATCCGCTAGAGGCGCTGACAATAACTCCATACATCAAGGTCGTTAAACGTAAACGCGATAGTAAAGTAAATCATTTCAAAAACTCACACTAGGCACACAGACCTTATGGATGTGAAGGATTCGTTATCGTATGGCCACGTGTGCAAGTCTACCGGTTATCCTCAGCATGAAACATGATGACGAGCACTGACATGATAGAAATAGGCAAGGTGTTGTTATCTATCCGAGTGAGCTGTTGTACAGAACTTCTATCACCATTGTATGTCTGTCTGCAATAATTAAATAATCCAGGGACTGAAATTCCACATTCGCCTGAGGGTGACGGGGTCTTACATCTTGCTGTCTAAGCATGTCTAAGCTAAACTGGTTATAATCTTGGACAACTCCGATGACCTTCCGCCTTTTTTAGTTTATCATATTGATACTTATTGCGTGAAGCAAAACTTAGGACTCCTTAAAAAAATTGCGAGGACGAAGGAGTATGAAATTTGGCACATTTATAGCTTATGTGTAGGAAAAGTGCAGAACGCTAAAATTTTGAAAAAATAAAGCTAATAAAGTGCATTACATCAAAAAATAAAACATTACATATTTTACCATACATTTGACACAAACAAACAAAAATATTTATAACGATAAAAGATCACAGATGGCGCGCAAAATAATGTCATAATATTTTGAAACAAAGTAGTTACTCTTGATAAATGAAGATGGTGTTCTTATCAAAAAGAAAATTGGCAATAGAACCTAATAATATTGAATAAAGCATCTTCACGCCCATATCCCCGAAGAAGTAGGCAGAGGCACAACCAGGGCACCCACGACTAGCCGAGGACACTAAGTCCTACAATGTGATAGTTTCAATTTTCTTTTTGTTGCCCGACCCGGCATTCGAACCCGGGACCTCCAGCAATCAAGTCCAACAACTGAACCGCTAGACCACAGAGGCGATAGAATAATAAGTGGTATATTAAACAATAAACCCTAGTACACAAAATTTACTACTATATGAATAACACTAAAAAATTAAATTCCAATATTTTTTTAGTAAGGTAGGTCATGTATTTGATTAGGTTATTTTACACCAGCTGACCAGAAAAACCTGGTATCGCTTGACATTAAGATCTACTAAAAGTTTGTATTGCCAAGAAATGCGGGTATGAAAATACTTAACTAATATAAATAAATAAAAGACTGTAATAATATGTAGTTTTATTTTTAAAATAGATATTACAGTCTCCGTTTTATAGTAGGTGGGTTCTATTTCTTTCAAAACAACAATCAGATTTCAAGACATACTGAATGTAAGTTGACCCAAAAATTAACTACTTCATTTCTTTCGCGTGAAGAATATAGTTGGGACAACTTAACAACGCCTTCGACTAATTAACAAGCTATCTGGTGATCTAAATATATCTACTGGAGTTTTGTTACCAAGATGTTTTTGTTAATTATTGACAAATAACAGTGGTTGTCTGGTAACTGGTCTATACTTGCCATCTATCTCAGATAGCTACTGAAATAGGCTATTAATCGCACAAAATCTGTAACGCCTCCAACTTAATTTTAAATTCTGCGATTCAATTGGTCGGCGGCTTTGGTGGGTTGAGGACTTTATTATTTTCTTAATGGGCAATATTTTTAAATTTTATAAGTTTGAGGCTTCATGGCCCTGATTTAAATTTAATAATAAGTTTAATTGTCCAATAAAGAGTGATTAACCCTAATTAGAAGCTAACCCAGCGTTAAATATACAATGTTCTCTCAAATTAGTTAACCATATTTCAACTAGGGAATACGTAGGAATCTGAAAAACTCCCAAATATAACAAAAGTAAAATACATAGTTATTGCAGCTAAAAAGCCGGGCGCTCACAGCTGATATTCACACATCATGCGCGGGTCATTGAACTTGTGGAAGTGAATATGAAATATTTTAAGTGCTATTATTTATTAGTTCGAATATTTTTAATAAACAAGTCATTATATAAACCAGGGACGTGAAATCGGCCCTTAATTTAATTCACCTCCGCCCAAAAGATATCTTCTTTCACATTTCACCGACTTGATCAAATCTTGCCTAGCTTTCGCTACCATTAGAACTACCATTTGTTCGCCCTTCAAATATTAAAACCCCGATTGAATTAGTCAACCTTTTCCATATGCAAATAACAAAATTAATTCCAGAAAAATATCCGGGTTTCGCAACTTTATGGGTTACATGCGCTGGTGCAAAAAATACAAGGCGTCAAAGCAAAAACAATAATTGCAATCATAACGAAATCACGATTTATTACGATTAAAGGTAATTTAACAAAAAGGTGAGACAGGCGACTGATGTTGATATTGTTAGAAATGTACATGCAACGCAACTTATAAACGTGTAGGAATATCAATCTTTTTATTTAAACATATTGATTAAAAAGTAGGGGTCAAACAAAAAAATGGATTACACTTAACTAATTAAACCTAATAAGTCTTTTTACAAAGTTGACAAAGGCGCCAATTCTGCTTTGAGTAGTCTAAACTTATTTCAATTTATTTAATTTTCTTTTGTTACTTATCAATTTATAAATACACATTTCTTTAAATAAACCATTGAGCATATCATGTTTCATCTTATTTTAATTAGATGAAAAACAGGTGATAGGACATTAACCGTCTTACCACAAAAAATATTTAGAGGTTTGTTTAATAATACGATTTTTAAAATTCGCATCCAACAAATGACACGCTACACCAGCCTTTCCCAAAGTGGGCGATAACGCCCCCTTGTGGGCGCTGGAAGCCTAGAGGGGGGCGGTATAAATCTTGAAAAAAATGTTTTTTTTTAAACTAGGCGCAACAAATATGTTATTGAGATTATTGACAAGAAAAAAACGAGGGGGGGGGCGCTACAAAACAACTGATTTTCAAAGTGGGCGTTACATGAAATAAGTTTGGGAACCTCTGCGCTACACGATGACGTGTTAGCATGTTATTGGTTGAGAATCAAATTTTAGAGACTGTTTAGTAAAATGTGTGTTCAACAAGAGTTTATTTTTTTTTTTTGTAATAAGACAGTGTGTTTTTAATAATAAAACGTCTGTAAAAATATTGAAAGTAAATTAGTTTGACAGCACTAATCGTCATTATTAATAACCCTTATAAGATAAAAGATAGAGTCACTTTAGATCAGTTACCAGGCAACCGCTGTTATTTTTCAATAATTAATAAAAATATCTCAGCAACAAAACTTTAAAGGCCTTTTTTATCCGTAGATAGGTTATTAACAATGGGCGTTGAAGTGTCTTATTTCTTGTTGTTACTTCAATTGTGAGAAAGTAGATATAATTTACACTAATTTTTCCAAAGATAAATAAGTTCTTATTTAAAATAAGTTTAGAGCGATGCTACCATTTTAAAACTAAACTTAAGAATAAAAATAAACATAGTAATAGATATTATTATACCTAACGGACAGTTTAATAATGAAAAGTATTGCATGCGATGTATTGTTTAAATTTTGTTTAATTTAACTTATAGTGATAATAAAGTGATGTGGTCAAACTAGAATGGAAAAGGGAAGATCTTTCCATTCAGGCAAGGTATTCCGCCTAAAGAACAAGATCCACCTGACAGTATTTGAGATCAATTTATATATCAGAACAATTAGGCCCCAACGTACAGGTCGGTTAACTAAAGCTGGCACGTTCACAGTACTCACACTTATGCAATTTCACTACACGGGACGTTCAAAATAAAAGATTTTGATTCTAAGTGCGATTCGACAAGGCCCGTATTCAGAAACTGATCTTAGTTAGGCCACGCTGTGTATAAAAACCGTAGCAAAAGCAAAACAATGACTGTCCCTTTCACACTCATAAGCTTGAAAGCGCAAGAAAGAGACGGGCAGACTTTTCATGATGCGACTTGATGCGACGTCACGCCGCACGCTTATTCACAGACGCTAGACAAACACAACGTATTTAAATATGTTGTGCGTGCCAGCTTTTGATAACCGACCTGTACATTCGGAATTTTTGGAATTAAGACTAAATTTTATGCACTTGTTACATAATCTAAAAAATGGGCGCTTAGATATTTTCAATGAAAGAAAAAATAAATTTTGACGTAGACTAGGCGTAGCTAGTACTACCTATACTTTTTTTTAACAAACGAGTACCAAAAATATGTACTGCAATGTTATTGGTCCACTTAATCAACATAAAGTTAATTTTAATCTGATCGCGTCAGTGCAATTTGACAAAGGCGTAGTGCCGATCGCTAGTCGCTCTGTCAGTATCGGATATATGCGAGGGACATACTCAGCACTCGTTTGTTAAAATAAATAGACTATAGTATTTTTGAAGTCTGACAAGTTGCAAATGTATTAGGTATTTAATGAGTTTAATATTTAAAAAAAGATGATATAACTAAGGAACTTACTTTAAATTCTAAAACAGTCTTTGTAAAAGATCTTAAAAGAAGATATAGGTGGTAAATCCAAAAAAAATTGTGAAAACAATATTTAAACATGTACCAAATTTATAGCTGCTGTAATAGATGCTCACCTCATTCCAATAAAAAAAGAACATTCAATTTTCAGAAAACATTATTGTATTGTTGGACTTGAATATCAGTCCTTGTGATTATCTTCAAATTAACCTTTAAAATCTAACAATTAAGAAAACTGGCACTCGATTTTGCGTTTAATTACATAATAACAAAAAATGGATAAGAATAAAAATTCTCAGGATTCTCTTAAACATGACTACTTTAATACACATACATCAGTGAAGTTATTATTAAATAACTGCGCAAAAATATTTGAGTAATTATCAAAAAAAGTAATATATTCCGAGATATTTCTATTAATGCCACTTAAGTGAATTTATAATGAAAAAAATTAACGACTCAACGATATAATTCAACGATATAATTAATAAATAGTTATGGGCAAAGTATAGTACTTTGCCACACACCTCGAATCATTTTAAAAGTTAATCTAACTAACTTCATAAAGTTATTATTATATGCATTTATAGGAAAATAAGGATAATTAATTTTTAAGGATTTGTATTCGGTCTGAAGAAGCTACAACATTCGTGAAAAAAGATGTGGACCTTAAAAAACGCGGTCTAAATGATTGAGAAATCGAGTTACAATACTTAAGTTTTAAGATAAGAACAATAATATTGGAAAAGATTTGCAAAGTTTGAAGTCAGTGCGACTTTATAATTTAAAAAAAAATATGAGTCAATATGTTTTCAGTAAATAACATTGTGATAGAGTTTCTTTCAAACATGTTTCAATTATTTTGAAAAAATAAATTAGGTATTATCATATCATAATTAAAAAAATCTAGATTGAAAAAAATGTTGACGTATGAATTTAGAGAAGTTTTCTCTATTGGATCTTGTGTCATCTTAAGTATGTCTATTTCGAGATATCTATCGACATGGTACAAGTCATTAAGTATTTTTTATTCTAGACAGTTCAATTGAAATCAAAATATTCGCAGTCTTGTAGTTACTAAGAAATTACTATAAGTAAGACCAACAAGCAACACTTTTGTAATAGTTTACACGTTCATCTATGTTTTGGAAATTAATCTCTTTAAACATGATTATAAGGGGCCATCAATATAACACATTTAGTTTAGGATTTAGTATGACAAGAAAACAAGTATTTGTTACAATAGGACAAGGAATCACAAAAACCATAAAATTATTAGACTTGATTGGCTTCAAAACGAATTAGTAATTAAGGAGGAAAGTGATATGATGGGTCAGTAATCTGAATTCCAAAATACAAAAATAACAAGTCTATTATTAAGCTGCCTGATATGGCTGAGACCATTCTTGTAAAGTTCTGATACTTTCCCTTTCCGTAATTCCAAAACTTACCTGCACTCAATTAACAGCCATTTCTTAGCTTACAACGAAAATGCATGTATAGAAAGATGTTAAAAATCTTGTTAAGCTACATACTATATAAAAGCTGTAACACCTAATGCAATAAAAGAGGCATGGTAAACAGTCACACGAAAAAAAGAAGGGTCAATACCAGTCTCCCGAATTATCAAACTCGGTCACTTCTCAGACACCCATTTATATTCAGTTAAAATTTCATACAGAATTTGGGACTTTTATTAAACAATTAAGAATTAAATAGTTAGTCTATTGCATTGTGTTTGTGCTTCCTTATTAATTAAATAATATTGTGAACTAACTCAATATAAAACATGTTTAAAATAGACTGTTATTACAGTGTCTCATGTTGGCTTTACTATATCACTATAACTAATAAGTCTTAATGAGCTTACTACTATAATACTTAAGTTTTATCAAAAACAAACCAGTCTTTTGTATCACAGATTATTAATTCCCAATTAAAGTGTTTTCTTGATAATTATTACTTATACCATTAATAAATTTACATTCTTTTTTATCTGTTATTTTATTGATAGATATTTCACAATCATCCTTATCTATATCCTCGTGATTTTCCTTATTCTCATAAAAATCATGATTATCTGTCAATTCATATTCCTCTTGTTCTAAAGGACTGTTATGACATTTATCCACAGTGTTTATGTTCATGTTTGAGTGTTCTTCTTCATCCATAGTTTCATTAGCCTTATCAGCAGTATCAGTTAGCTGTGTTTCATTATTTTCATCAATAACCATCTGCGCTTCATCACTATCTGTGTCTATACTTTTACTATCTTCTACATGATTTTCCTCATTATCTATATCATCTGTTGTATTCTGAAATTTCATTATACTATCAGTTTCTTTAGTTTCACTACAATCAGCCAGTATACTGCTTGCCCTTCCTGTCTCTATTAACGACAATGGTGTCATTATGGAATCTAGATTTTGCAAGTAATTTTCCATATTAGCCGCTAGAGCCATCATGATTTGATTTTCAATACTATTAACATTGTTTACATTAAACACTCCTGTATTTGTTTTAGAAGTTTCTGGTCTTCCTAAAAGATTAGCTAATATAGGATTAGCAAGTAGTGTATTTTGCTGTGTTTCATTTCTTTCCTCTATGTTTCTTGAGTGTGTGCGTTGATGTAAAATGAACACATCAGGATCTTTGAAACATTTAGAACATTGAATACATTTGTATGTGGTTTTATTAGTTATAGCCACATCTTCCGGTACTAGTGCTCTTTCTACATTTTCTGTGTCTTGATTGACTGCTTGTTCATTTGTATTACTGGGTGAACTAGTCTCTGATCTTTCCGATGATGAATCACAATCTGCAAGGAGAATTGTATTTGTTTATATTGCATAATCCCATTCCCAATCTACCTGCATGTATGCCTTTTTAATTCATAATTAACAACCCAACGAAAATTACTTATTCAAAAAACTCAGCCTATTTTCTGTAAAAACTAATTAGCTCTTACCCCTTCAATATTAGACATACACCTTAGGTTAGAATAACTCTTTATTGTGCACCAAAATGCATAAAAAATAAATACACTTAAAGAAATCTCCAAAACAGCTATCTCTTCCAGGCAACCTTATGTTAAGGAAATATAATCAAAGAAATTTTGCATGATGGTGCTCTTATTGCACAAAAAATATAACACATAAAATATCAATTGGAATAGAATTATTTTAAGACAAAGGAAAAAAATAAACTGATTAACGAGTCACATTGAACATTGAAAGTGAGCAGTTTAAGTTTTAGCCCTAATGATGCTGTATAAGCAAAACCGGTAGGCTATTTACAAAATAATAAGTATTACCAAGCGTCTACTATGGAAAATATCAAATATGTAAATTACATTTAACCATATTTTTAAACAGATTGATATTAGGGGCTTTCCTAACTTCTGGGAGCGAGATCCAAAGATTAACTGACTAACTAGCAAGGTAAAAGATTTGCTATAATTTAGTTAGGTATTAGTTAAATACGTACGTAGGGGCATATTGGTTAAAGAGAATAATGTACAACATTGAGAGAATATGACAATTCCGGCGAAAATGGATAGGCAACTTGACTTGAGCTTAGCACGAAATCCAGAAACACAATCATATTTACGCAGCAAAAATATGAACCTAATAGAGATTTTAAAGACACTCAAGTTTATTCACTTGGTCAACAGTGAGATTTATGTAGCTAGTGTCAGCATAATTTGGGAATTGGAATTGGAAGCGAAAACCAAAGACGCCTGAGAGAACTCCAGGTGCAGTAAACTTTCTTACTGACCTCTTGAATTTGTTATTGTCAATAAAAATCCCTACATTTTTTTAATTAGTTGCTATAAGGAACAATGACAACATTTAATTTAGCGGGGGGTGGGCTATCCCAATAAATATCCTATTGATAATTCCAGGGCTACCAATAATAATGACCTGAGTCGTAATTGTGTTAAGCTTAAGATCAAAAGTACTGCTCCAATGTCCAATGCTGACTAGTCATTGTTAATTGTAATAGGTAACATAGCCTTCTTCAATTGTTTGCAAATCTCATACTCTTTTGGTTTTTATATTTTACTTATTTACCATAAAATCTATGATTAACATTCTTACCGCTATTTGCTGATTCAGGCTTAGCTATGCTGATAATGGAGGCAGCTTGCATTGCGAGCATTGTCTGGACATAAATTGCTTGCGCCATTTGTTGATGCATCTGTAAACCATATTAATTTATTAGTTGTAATGATCAAAATAAGTTAGTGCAGAACTTGACAAACAAAAAACTTAGGTGTGTTGATATGGGATGCAATGCAGTGAGGGGTTATATTGAGTGAAATTGGTTAATTTAGGTGGGAATTAGATTAATTTTGTTCAGTGAAAGTGCAGAAACAAAAAAATTATGAAGAAATTAGTGTATTGTCTATTTCCTCGCTGCAGTCAAATCTCACTAGATGAGCTTGAGTGGCGAAGCTATTATGTATTTAAACTATGTTTTAAGGAAAACATGTTTATTGCATTGTAGCTAATGTATGACAAGACTTATATTATGAAGTGAGTATTTACTTGTATACATAACAGAAGCCACCGCTTTACTCAAGACCCTGACCTGACATGACTTTGTACATAGTGACTAATGACTGTATATTGTATAAGAGTTAACGAATTTGATATTGGCATAGTCGTGAAAAACAATTGAAAGCCACATTGATAAAAGAAGAAGAACATAAGGCCTCATTAATAAGGTTGACTTTAACTGCACTGGGTAAAAATTACAAGACTACCAGAGCAACAGGTGATTTTTCCAATTTCAATTTCAAAGATACTGCTGTTGAAGTAACACTAAGCAGTTCTGTAAAAAACGTACCCTTGGATCCAATACAGGCGGTGGTGTTTGGCTTGAACTCTGGCTTTGGTTTAAATTTGGCCAATCGGTGGGCAAATTCCTTGATGGTATAGCATTCTTTCTCAGTGTTCTCCATGATCCTGAAAAATTATTACAATAATTGAGGCTTGATAAATAAACGAAATTTTAATTGCTTTGGACGATGCAATGAAAGTATAAATTTATCCACCTTTATTTTTTTGACCACTCGTAACAGTGTAGTCTTCGGAAGTAAAATGCAAGCTACAAACTTTTGAATATTTCGTATATGGCTTGCCACGTTTTAAAATTTTGTTCCACAATTTAGCTAGCTCCTCGTCTCTTGGAAATTGGTGGAACGATACATTTTTATTCTTCCCAGCCATGGAAGTACACCGCGGTACTGTACAATAATAGGGCATGTTGCTATCATAAATTAAGTTTTTTCGAACTCGATAACATGTCGATCACTATAACCTTTTTGTTGATGGTAAATAGTTTTAAAGATTATTTCGCTGGCATTTAGAAAAATTAAATCCGACGATACAAACAACTCAAAAATTTTTGTTTCTTGATTTGACTTGATAGATGATTTCAAAGACTACGATGATTTTATGCTGTACTCTGTAGTCTCTGCCCCATTTTTTTTAATTCTATATTCTGCTTTTTTTTCCAAATTTGTCCCTTACTGGGACCGGCTAAGACCTTTTGGCCATGCTGCCACGTCTTCCGTATTCTTTTTCTTGTTATATATTTTAATTATTTTTTTTTCTTAAGTTTCTTCTTATCTGCTTCCTTTTTTTAAAAAAAACGAAATCATTTTCCGTTTAAAGTTCAGAGGTTGTTCAACTCCTTGATATGTCTTTAGTCTTTAGTAATTCCTTGTTTTTATATTATGTTTTTTCGTTAATTTCCTGTATTTTAGGTCATTTCCTTGAATATTTTGTCTTTTCATGTATTTCTTAATACTTTTTTTTTAATTTACCTTATTTACACAAAAATTATAAGATTAAAATAAAGAATCCTAAAAGCTATATTAAAAACATTAATAAAATTTATATTTCCTTTACAGAATTATGTATAAATTTGTACAAAGACATGTATGTACATCTATTTACAAGGAGCTCAGATATCGATCGCGGGACCAAATCGGAATTTCCATAGATATCAATAAGCTCATCCATCAGCACAAGGCGCTGAAAGGATGGACATTCGAAGAAAATGTGAGAAATGGTTTCCTCATGGGAATTGCAATGCGAACACAACGAATTATTGACCATATTTAAGCGATTTAAATGAAAATTAAGTTTACAATGACCAAAACGAAGTCGGAAAATGGTTGTGTAAAATTTTCTGTGAAAAAACGTGTTACTTTTATAAAACCAAGGTTAGCTATTAATTTTATTTGAATGTGAATTGTACCAGCAACCCTTCTTTTCAATTTCAACTGCGTAATTTGATTGGTCTGTCCATGACATAGTCATTCTTTGTTTTAACAAAACAACTACATCTGTGTATGGCAACAAAATATCATCAAATATTTTAACTTGGATAGAGGAATTATTAATAACTCGAGCGAGATGATCTGCTTTTTCGTTTCCGTCTACCCCTTTATGAGATGGAACCCACATAAAACTTATTTTGATGTTACTTGTAGATAAATCATACCAAATCTGTTTGATATGATAGATTATGTAATTTATATTTGCATTAAGTACGTTATTTTTTAAATTTAACAGAACACTCATGCTATCACTTAGGACAAGCCATTTATTACATCCTTGGCTTTTACTTTGTATGTGTTTCAAAGCGGCTAAAATGGCAACTGCTTCTGCAGTAAAGACACTAGAATATTTATTTAAGCTGTACCCTATGCCTCTGTTCAAGAAACTGTCAAAAATTGCAAATGACACTTTCGTGTTATTTTTCACGCAGTTTTTGGATCCATCAGTGTACAAAAGTCGATATCCTTTCCATTTGTCCAGTTCATTGTAGACATCTTCCTTGCACTGCATGCTATTATTAATAATTACACGAATAGATGGAAATTTGCTTTCATAACATCCTTCATAACATGGTAAAATCGATGATGAAGGTTTGTGAATACCACAATCGTGAAGAAGTTTAATAAACTCAGTCAAACCTTGCATAGTGTATAAGGGTTTATTTACCATAGAAGAAACTGAATCGAGAGTATTAGCCAAAAGATGATTTTGTGGGATAGAAAAAAGTTTAAGGATGAACTTCTCTTTAAGATAGCTGAATCTAATTGATAGTGGAGGTAGACTGCATTCATAGCTGGGCATTAACTCGTTAATTCGTTAATCGTTAATTAACGAAGTTAACATTTTGATTAACGAATTAACTTTCAAGTTAACTTTTAAAAATGTTAACGGACACGTTAACTTCCGTTAATATGCAGAAGTCCGTTAATCGTTAATCTAATGCCTACTATTTACCGAACGGCACCGCGACGCGGCGCGAAAAACAGGTTCAGACAAGTACGAAAAGAACGACAAGTGCCGGGCGGCGCGTGGCAACGCGTGAAACAAAAAAAACTAGATATATTTTGCCGGCACGTGCGAGTGAGAAAACTGCGAAGATATTTTTTCGTTTAATCATTTCATTACTTAGCGCCAGTGCAACAATATAAAAATGCAATTTTACACATATTAACGGATTAACGATTAACGTTAACTTGCGTTAATTCTTCCGAAATGTAACGCTTTAACGTTTAACGAAGCTAACTTTTTTTGTAACGGATTAACGATTAACGAATTTAACTATTTGATTAACGGTGCCCAGCTATGACTGCATTCGATCTGCATAACGTTTATTGGAGTTGTTTTAAAAGCTCCAGTAATTAATCTCAGACTTTGGTTTTGTGTTTTATTTAATGAGTCTACAAGTCTTTTTTCACCTGCAAAACAGAAAAAGCCATATTCAAAATGACTACGAATTAAAGACTTGTATAAAAGCAATAGGACTTTAGAATCAGCTCCCCAATAAGTTGTTGCTAGGGATTTTAAGATATTTAATGCTTTATTTGCCTTTACAGATATAAAATCGATATACTTTTTCCATGAAAGATTATGAGTAAAAATTACTCCCAGAAACTTGCATTCTAGTGAGAAAGGAATAGCACCATCGTTGTAGTATACATTTGGTTTAAGTCTACTGTTTTTCCCAAATACAACCACATTTGATTTTGAAGAGTTTATATTAAGGTTCAAATATGCAAAATATTTACTCAAGTTTTTCAAGGCATTATTTATATTATTGACAGTGTTCGATATGTCCTTGCCGTATGCATAGACAACAAGATCATCTGCAAACTGCAAATTTTTAACATTGGGACCAAGAATAGATTTAGACGATGAATATATAAAATGAAAATCAATGGAGATAATATTCCTCCTTGGCAAACACCGAGGTATGAAAATCTGGGACCATATAAATGTCCCTTGTATTTAACATAGACTTTTCTTTCAGTTAAAAATGATTGAATCCAGTGGACCAGTTTCTGAGGAAAGCCAACACAAAGTAATTCCTTAGACAATATTTCTATATTGACATTGTTAAAGGCTCCAGCAATATCCAAAAATACGGATAACTGTACAATTTTGTTGAGATAGGCTGTTTTGAATATCAAGATGCAACTGACAGATACTTTCTCTAGAAGAACGACCTCTTCTAAATCCAAATTGATTCGAGGGTAATATATTGTATTTTTCAACATAAAACTCGATTCTTTGTTTAAGGACTTGTTCGAAAATTTTACCAACACATGATGTAAGTGTAATTGGTCGATATGAGTCCAAATCAAATTTAGGTTTGCCAGGTTTTAAAACTGGAATCAAGCAATCAGTTTTCCATGCATTAGGAATATTGTTATTTTCCCATAAATAATTTAACAACTCAAGAAATTTTTGCATTGAGTTCTTACTAAGATTTTTGAGCATTTTATAAGGAATACCGTCTAATCCAAATGCACTATCTTTTCTGGAAAAAACAGCAGATTGAAGTTCTTGCAATGCAAAAGGTTTTAACAGAAAATTTGAATGTTTTTGATTGGAACATGTACGTAATATATTTTTTGGATTGTTACAGACATAGTCTGGAGTATACTTGTTTAAGAATTCAACAAGTATGGTGTCAATATTTATATTTTTGTTTAATTCAGAACTTTTGTTAAATTTTTTCATGTGTTTCCAGATTATTGGGAGAGGAGTACAACGATTAAATGATCCACATAATACAGACCAACTATGTTTTCTTTCTGTTTTTAATGTTAATTTTTTTAAAGCTTGTAATCTTTTAAATTCTAAATATGTAGATTCTGAAGGGTTGTGTTTAAAATTAATGTAAGCTAGTTTTGCGGTTTTTACTGCATTAGAACAGTTGAGATTCCACCAGGGAATGTAAGGCCTCTTGCCTAACTTTCTGTTAGGAAAATGTGGTTTAGAAGAATCATATTTTGAGGGCATAGACAATCTAATAGCATTATGTAGAACTTTACAAAATACAGAGTAAAAGTAAAGGATCTATTAATTTAATATTAAATTCAATTAGACAAGCATCAACATGTTTTTGAAATATACTCCAATCTACCATATTATAGTTTGGATAGTTTTGCAATTGTTCTTGGTAATCGCTGTGAATTAAATTATTATTATTGCTATTACGTAGTGCTATGTTTATTATTGTAGGGAGGTGATAACTACCAAGAGGATCATCATGTACAGACCATTCACATAACAAAGCCAATGTGGGGCTCACCAAAGTCAAGTCCAGAGCATTTGGTCTCCAAGAGAGTGAACCTACTGTGGTTGGTTGGGTTGGTTGACCATTATTAAGAAGAACTAAATTGTTTTCCCCAATAACATCTAGTACATCTTTCCCTCGAGAGGAGGTAGAATTACATCCCCATGATGTGTGATGAGCATTAAAATCACCCGCAAAGATTACTGGCTCAGGAATAGATTTAATTAGATCGTTCAATTTCTTCTTGTTGAAAGAAGGTACACTATTAGGTGGACTATAGAAGCTGACTATACTTAGAGTTTTGTTACCAATTTTTACTTGAACACATATATTTTGTAAAGAGTTATCATAGTAAGTTGAAAAATTTGTATAAGCAATACTACTGTGTATGAGTATAGCAACACCATTGTGTTTATTTCCTATATCTTTTCTTTCTATATGGTATCCTCTTATATGAAGTTTCATTGTAGGCCGTAGCTAAGTTTCAGAGATAATTGCAACATGAATATTATTATCATACAGAAATTTCGTTAGAATATGCTTATTACATAAAATACTTTGTGCATTCCATTGGGCTATTTTTAAACTATCCATATTTAGATAAAATTGACTTTTTATAGTTTGTTGGAGAGCTTCTTTTATAGAACCCGACTTAATTGGTGAATCTTTGCTTTTGCTAGCTATTAATTTTAGTATAGTATCAACAATAATATTTATAAATACATCTGATTTAGTTAAGTTGTTAAGTTGACTATGTACAGATTTAGCGTTTAAGTTTGGAAAGGATTTTTCATTAAACAATTCAGCATATTGTACAGAATGTGATTTTATTTTGTTTTCTTCGATTTTTTGTTTTTTAATAGGGCAAGACGATGAAACTGCAATGTGATTTCCACCACAATTAACACACTTTGCATTGCTTATTTCAGCAGGGCATATCTTAAAGTTATGGTTTTCAGCACATATTGAACATACTTCCAAGTTGCGACAGAATTTAGCAATATGTCCAAATCGCATACACTTAAGACACTGCTTAATAGGTGGAATGTATTGCTTTACTTCATGGCGCCAGTTATCTAAATATACATAGTCAGGAAGCTGGGTGGAAGCAAATGTGACGGCAACTGTTTGGGTTGGTTCGAAGGCGATTGCCCCATCTATTCCTGTTATTTTTCGCATAAAACGCCTGACCCGTATTACATTAATGGAACTTCCGATCAATGAGAATATTTTTTATTAGATAGTTCAGCTGGAACTGAAGTAAGTACTCCAGTGACTTCAGTAT
>NJDC01009823.1:17884-29953 GCA_002245475.1 Calephelis virginiensis
ATCCTTTGCCTTTCCCCGAACGGGATAAAATTAAAAAAAAATATGAAATAAATTTACTAAAACAAAGTATGTATACAATTAAACAATTAATACTAATACTGGAAAGATTAAATTCTGTACTTAAGAATGTTTCAAAATGTTGATGTACAGGAAAACCAATAAATATCATCAAAGTTCAATACTTTTTTTTATTATAACCTATAACCACTTTGGGTTCACACTAGGAAAATCTACCGTATGCCACCCAGACTATATGAATGAAACTCATGAAGAAACATCGACCCAACAAAGAGAAGCAACAAGTGTTATATACCTGGAAGAAGTCCACCCAGACTATATGAATACTCATGAAGAAACATCGACCCAACAAAGATAAGAAACAAGCGTTATATACCTGGAAGAAGTCCACCCAGACTATATGAATACTCATGAAGAAACATCGACCCAACAATGATAAGCAACAAGCGTTATATACCTGGAAGAAGTCCACCCAGACTATATGAATACTCAGTAAGAAACATCGACCCAACAAAGATAAGCAACAAGTGTAATATAAGAAGAAGTCTTTGACAAGATGAAGTTAATGTTGTTGTAACAGGCAATAAGTACACAAATTATTACAGAATACTACAGTATTCTCGTGCAGGCCATGTAGGTATAACGACAAAGATGCATGTAAGAAGTCAGGATGGACCTAGTATTAAACCACTTGAGATTAAAGTAGATGTGTACCAAGCAACATCACTCACTCCATACTTAACCTGTTTATACACTATATTTTTACGATAGGAGGTCATTCAAAGTTGCTCCTATTATGGAAAAGATAGTCGAAAGTTATGAGATGACAAGGGATGGTCAACAGTTAAGAGATATTGGCAATCCCAAACAAGAAAAAAGCGTGAGGTAGACCAGAACAGTCTACACAGAGCTGAGCACACAGACAACTCAGGACAGAGCCTCTTCGTGCCTAGGAACAAGATTTTTTTTAGATAGGACATCTTTTATCGATTAGGAATTATGATCCTAAATTTTATGTAGTTCAGAACTTAAAAAATTTAATAGAAATGGTTTATATTTATTTATTTTATAACTTGAAACCTAGAATATGCAGAAACATTTAAATGTATATATATTAGAATGGCTTTTGGATCTGAAATCAAACACATACAGCTTTATTTAAGAAAGTGTGCCTTTACCTAAGATAGATAGAAGTTTATTTGGGATATTAATTACACATTTTTGATTTGGATTTTTCCATTAATAAAAAAAAACATTCTATACTAACTATTGTTAGGTTGTCAATTGTCATGTAAAACTAAATAAAAAGTTATTGGTGGGGAAGGTAGTAAAACAAAGTAACATTTCATTTATTTATTGCCTAGGTGATAAGAGTATTGTACAGCAGTTCACTCGTATTGATACCACCATAACCGCTACACAAGTGCCTCATGTATGTTTTATAAGAAATAAACCATTGTCTATATGTCTATCATACCTCTGTCCCTGCTGCTGTAGTGTCTGTACTCACTGTTGCCATGTTTTGTGTTAAAAGATGGATAAGACAACATACCAGTAAGATCTATGCTTAGTTTATATAGGCATCAGTTGTGGCTCACCATTAGGAAAATCTCCTACTGGTACGCTATCTTACAACTTAAAAAAGTAAATAATAACGTATTCTACTAATTTGCAGCCTGTATTATCATATTAAGTTTCAATAAGTCTATATGCTGATTCTGCTAAGCACTAACTAAACTTACTTCAATTGCATGCTATCTTTTTCCGATGAATAGCAAGATTAGGTAGCTAAATAAAATGTCATCTTCTCACCTCTTTTATTATCAACTTGATGGTATCTTAGGTAGGTACCAAGTAGGAAATGTACCATTAACATTTTTGCCTAGGCCTTGAAATTATGGTAATTCAATCATTTTAAAGCAACAATAAAATATTGTATTAGTAAAAATTGGTCACAATATTAAATTTATTCTAGTGTCTATTTAAGTATTTCAATGTATTTTAGTGTCTGACTAACACCCATAACACAAGCATATAATTTGCTTACTTTGGGATTAGATTCATTTTGTGTAATTTGGATAACTGGAGAATATTAATTATTATAAATTCAATCATACTTATAACAATTTTGTACAACTAAGAAACTTGACTAATTTACTAAACCATAACCTGCCATATGGTTTTGCTACCAATAAATAATATTAAATTAAAGATGAAATGTGTTTAATTAAAATAAATATGTAAAATGAAACTCCCCACCCGCGTTGGTCCAGGTCTGTTGTGTAGAATAATTTGTATGCCTTCCTGCCTGGCAGTTAATAAGCGGCAAGCAATGTTTAATGGGGTCACTACTAATAAGGCCACCAGTGGTAAGTAGCCGTGTAGCACCTTGTCTGGATGGGGATCCACTGATTTACCTATAACTGCCTTCAATAGTCAAGTGCTGCTGTGGAGGGTGGAGTAGCTACTAACACCACAGCTACAAGACAGCAAGACAACTACAATTTCTATGGTGTCTGTAGGCGATGGTTCATTTACCATCAGGAGAGATGTATTTATTTGCTATCTTATGTAAAAATCTGAAGTGTATGTAGAAGCAGGTACATTTTCACATTAAGTTAGGTTACATCATTAGATCAAAGTTCCATGTTATCATAACTTTGTATTGTAATCCAATTGACACATGCATGCTACATATTTTTACTCAATTGATCAACAGGAAGGGTATTAAATATAACATGAAAGATTCCTTGCAAGCTAAATATCAACTTCAGTTTTATGACATATCATTATTATTGTTCAAATGCATATTTTCTTCTTTATTAGTTTTTTTACTTTCTTATAAATACATATTATGTTTAATTGTATCATGTTTAATTTCAATAGATGTTTTTCATTTTATTTTAATTTAATGTAGTAACTAAGGTTTCAATTAAATAAGAAATACTAAACAATTAGCTTAGCTTATTTATTTGGTCTTATGTATATAACCCTTATTATTTTTTGTTTACTTGTTCTTGTGTCATAAAAGATTAAGACTAAGAGCATCAATTGCGATCTTCAATATTTGAAAGGTTAGGGCTTAAGCTGCTCATTAATATGAAGTCTTCTATTAGAAAAATATGGGTTTCACCAATGCACCTAACTCCCCTGGTATTAAGAATTTTCTTAAAATCTGAAAAAAAATGTTTATGCAATTAAGTAACTTCTGTTTGAAGTTAAAATTAATTCTGTTCAGTTAAAATTAATTGTTTGTGGTAAATAGTTAGTACAAAGTATTTTATAATATCAAAATATTTTACTACATTGTAGTGTGCAAATGTTTTACAAAACAAGATATTTATCTCTAATCATTAAATTATATTTTGTCTTTATCTGTCGTTATTACTTTGTCGTCTCTGTGGTTTAGTGGTTAAGGTGTTTGACTTGACTTCTTGAGGCCTCATGTGCGATTCTCGGATTGGGCAATAAAAAGAAAATTTGAATTTTCTAATAAAAAGAAATGTTGCTTGGGATTGGATATGTGCCCAGTTGGCGATGGGCTTGCCACCTATCACATTGTGGGACTTAATGTCTTCGGTTAGTTGTGGGTGCCTTGATTGTGCCTGTGCCTACCTCTTCGGCGATATGGCCACAAAGATACTACTACTCCTATATAAATTATTTAAAAACATTAAACTTTGCCCTATCTATCATTAATTACCATAATTTTCAACCTGGTCAGGAGAAGAACAGTAAAAGAAATTTTCCAGCAACTTGAATTTAATCCATCTACTTAGAACCATCCATTTTCAAAACTAGCCTAGTCAGGAGAAGAAACTGAGACACAAAATGCTCGGCAAACAAAATTTCATTGTAATTACATTTGTTTTCATTGAGTTGATTTAACCAATTTTAGTAATTATATGAGTACAGTAATCTGTAATAGTATTCATACTATCACTTTTAAAAACAATAGCCAATCAAATAAGTATCTTTTTTCAACATGTTACTATAGACAGTAACATAAAACAAGTCAGTTATATTGTTATATAAACAAATTGATGAATTTCACATATTCTTGATGAGTCTGTGGAATATTAGCCCACTTAAGTATTATGTTATTGGAGTATGCATAAAAAGAGAGAGACACTAAAATCTGAACTAAAATACATAAATGCAAACAACAATAATAAGCCTATTAATCCAAAACAGAGAATCCCTTATTTCTTGTAATGTTTGAACTTATTTCATGTAACGTCCACTTTAAAAATCAGTCATTTTGTAGCGCTCCCTCCCCATTTTTTCTTGTTACAAACCTGGATAGTTAAAAATTTGACTCGCCTGGAGTTAACTAAAACATTTTTTTCAGGTTTCCTTACCGCCCCTCTCTAGGCTTCCAACGCCCACAAGAAGGCGTTATCGCCCACTTTGGAAAAGACTGATCTAAAACTTTGAAGTAATGTTGTAAAAATGAATACAAACCGTGTACTTTACTGAAATATCACTGTGAGTAGTTCAAAGCATTGTAGCGATTTTAACTTATGTAAATAAAATTTTACAGGTATTTTTTTATGCTGTAGTCCTGGCAGAAATCAGAAATCCTCTCTAATAACTGAGTTTAATCATTTTAAAAGCTGTGTTGTTATTAGGTAAAATAATATTTATTACGCCTTGGTTGCTTTGAGTAAATTATTACTATCACACGCCATTAATATTTAACCGCAGAAAACATTGATTTAATCACTACCTACATTCTACAATGCTTGTTTTAATTTAAAAACCAACTTTAAATTTCTAAAAAGTGAGGTTTTTGTAACTGTGATTTTGACACATAAACCGATTTAGATGTCGATCTCCATGTGTCAAAATTTCGTCAAGAGTACCGATAAATCTCACCGAATTCGAGTAGTTTCGTTTTCATTTAGTTCCAACAGAATTCACCGAATAAATTTGCGACATGGCGTCGAAATTGTGTTCAAGAGTACGAAATGTCACAAATTCGCTTCCAATTTCCAGATTTTGATGAAATCGTGTTTGGAGAGTAACCCTACAGCTCTGTCATTGCCATAAATGTCACAGTGACTTGGCACCCATGCAAAAATGACTTTAATATTTTTAGTTAAACATAAAAATAGCAAATTCCTTGTATCTAAAATAATTGGTGGAGTGAATTTTGATTTTGGGCGAAATTTTTGTAGACACTGCAATGAACTTAAAGAGTCTGTTATTATGATGGATTGCTTTAGCTTCATCGTATGAATGTATTCTACAGCTTTAAACAAACCATATCATTCACCTGTAAAGATGGAGGTTTCTGGAGGCAATTTTATTTTTTGGACAATGTTATATTGATTATGAAATATGCCCACACCAACATTACCATCAGATTTGGATGCATCGGTGAATATGAAATGATATTCTGACCACTCACTATATATTCTATTATTAAATTGATGATTTGCGGAAGCTGAATCTTTTCCTATTTCCAATTTTATAATTTTGGGCATAACAGTTAAACATTCATATGAAAATTTGAACAGTGGATTAATTATTGATTGGTAAGTATACGACTGTAGATTACGAAATTTTAAATAACTTTTAATAAGAAGAGGAACAGTTTTATTTTTCCAATATTGACTTGAAGGTATGAGTTGATTAAGGTGAAATAATTTACGGTGTAGAGGGTGAGCTTTTTGTTCTAGAACTCGTAGAAAATATTTATTACATAAAAAGTTACGGCGGAGATAGAGTGGAGATTCACCATATTCTACTTACATGGCACTAATAGGACTAGACTTCATAGCACCAAGAACAATTCGAAGTGATTTTGACTGAACAGCATCTAATTTTTTTAAACCACTTTTACTACAGGGTTCTAATAAAAATGTTCCATAATCTAACAAGCTTCTGATAAGGGCATTATATAACAATTTAAGGATGAAAGGATGGGCCCCCCACCATACACCAGAGACACATCGTAATAAGTTAATATTACGTTCACATTTAGCAACTATATAATCACAATGCCCTAACCCAGTGAGTTTATTGTCTAAAACAAATCCCAAAAATTTAACAGAAGTCTTAACAGGAATCACTGTGTTATTATAACTTAAACTTATGGGAGGGGGGAACCTTGTGCGAGAAAATAGGACAATGGAACTTTTGGGAACAGATATGTCTAAGCCATTTTCATGCAAATAGTTATGTAAGGCTGTGAAGGCTCTGGAAAGTTTACAGCAACAGTTTTGTACAGACTTATCGGCAGTGTATAAAATTAGATCGTTAGTATATAGTAAGACATTTACATTGCTGGGTGTAGAAGTCTCAAAATCATATGAATACCGGTTGAACAAAATAGGGCTCAAAACAGAACCCTGTGGAAGTCCCTGATATAAATGTCTTGTTTCATCTGTATTCATGTTTGACAAACTAATAGTTCTATCATATAGAATATTCATTAATATATTGATAATATAATTTGGTATCTTTAACTTTCATAATTTTTCTTTCAGGATAGACAACACAACTTTGTCGTAAGCAGAAGATATATCCATAAATGCAGCAAGAACAGGTTCATTATTAGAAAAAGCTAGTTGTATATCTGTGGTTAACAAACTTATGTTATCTATTGTTCTTTTTCCTTTTCTAAAACCATATTGGTTTTGGCCTAATAAATTATTATGTTCAACAAACCATTCTAAGCGGATTTTGATTAAATGTTCTAAAATGTTTAACATGACAGATGATAAAGCTATAGGTCTGTATGAAGAGGCATTGCATGGATTTTTACTGGGTTTTAAAATGGGAATGACAACATGATGTTTCCATGATTTTGGGATAATACCCGAGCTAGTGAGGGAATTGAGAACATTTAGGAGATAAGTTAAGGATTTGTCGGACATATTATGCAAAAATGAATATAATATATCATCAGAACCAGGCGCCGAGTCTTTAACGCCGGATAGAATTCCTTTTAACTCACATAACGTAAATGGTGGAAAATCAATTAATGCACAATATCCGATTTGGGGCAAGACAAACTCGGGAACCGAGTATGGGGCCAACTGACATAAAAAAATATTTGATAAGGCTGGGCACATGTCACTATTGCTTAATTCAGTGTAAGCTGATCTAAATCTCCTTACATTGTTCCATACAACAGAAGACTTTGATTGTGGTGAAAGAGAAGAACAGAATTTTTTCCATTCTTCCATTTTTTTTCTTTTTTAATAGTTGACGTGTGGATTTTGTTACTTCTGAAAGGCTGTCAAAATTTTCTGTTGTAGAACACTGACAAAATGTTCTAACTGCATCTTTTCTTTTTTGAATAGCCTCTGTACATTCCTGGTCCCACCATGGTGGAGATCTTATTTTGCCAATAGGTTCTTTTTTAATTGGGAAGGTTTGGTTTGCCCCTCACTATAGAATCAGAAAAAGCTTGTGCGCATGTGATATTATTTGAAATAGAAATACTTGGGAGAGTCTCAATATTACTGTCAAGTATATTTCTATATTTGTCCCAATCTGGTTCATTTAATATATATTTACCTTGAAAAGTATTTTTGGGTAGTTTTACCAACTAAGGGAAAGTTAATAACAATGGGGAAGTGATCGCTCCCATATGTAGTTGAAAGGGTGTGCCATGTTAGTGAAGATGCTAAGCCTGGTGTACAAATAGACAAATCAATAGCACTTTTTCCTTCTGTTGGTCTTGTTAGACGTGTAGGTGATCCATTATTTAAGACACATAGTTGGAAGTTGTCTATTATTTTTAGAAGTTCTTCACCATAATAATTTGATGTAGAGCAACCCCATGCCTGATGATGAGAATTTAAATCTCCTTAAACTAGAAAAGGTGTAGGGAGAACAGAAAGTATATGCTTTAGTTCAGCAAATATTTCAGATGTAGGACGGGAAAAATATATAGATACAAAACAAATATTATTAACATTAACAGCTATAACAGAAGTATTTACACTATGTATAGGAAGATCCACTACAGAGTAGGGATATCCTTTTTTAATCATGATGGCTACACCACCATAACCATCAGATCGGTCTTCTCGGATACTCTTGTATCCAGAAAACTTAAGAGTTGCCCTAGGTCTGAGCCATGTCTCAGACAGGGCAACTAGAAAGGGGCTGTATTTATTTAATAAATATATTAAGTCATGTTTCTTATTACAAATGCTTTGAGAATTCCACTGTAGAATTCGCATTGATTGTCTGTCCATAAGACTATTTATTCTGTCTTTGATGAAGGCAGTGTTGTTCGGTGTAAGTAGTTGTGACTGGGATAATAGTTGGATTAGTGACAGTATCGTATTTATTGTCACTTCCTCCTGGTTAGTATTGGTATTTTTTTTTAATAAACATCCATTGTTATTTGATAATGTGTTATTATATTCCTGAATAACTGAATTATGAAAATCATAATCATATCCTTTACTAGTTTTAGGAGGGCATTTAGGCTTAAGGAGCACTGTTTTTTTGTAAGATTGTGATTTGGAATGTTCTTGAGAAGGCACTTTAAATTGGGAGTGACTATTATTAATTTCTGGTGTAGAGCTGATTATATCTGCATAAGATTTACTGACCGGTGGGTAATGTTTGGATGCTTCAGCATAAGACACACAGTTCTGTGCCATAAATAACTTAATATTTTTTTGTCTGAGATGTTCAGGGCAGGACTTACTGGTGGCAAAGTGTGAACCCTTGCAAAGGCAACAACTTACTCGATATTCATCCTCTGCTACACATGATTCTCCAAAGTGGTCATTCCCACATTTAAAACAACGTGGGTTGGATATACAATTAATCTTGGTGTGGCCATATCTACAACACTTATAACATTGTATTGTAGGAAATATATATAATTCAACTGGAAGGGAAGTATAGCATGCAAACACACGCTTCGGTAAAACTTGTCCATCGAAAGTTACTACCACAGATTCAGTAGGTTTTCAACTTACATTTTCATTTACTTTAACTTTTTGGTTCAGTCTTCTTACTTTAATTATTTTGCCACAACCTGTTGGTACATTAATATTATTTATAATTTCTTCAGGAGACCACTCTGAAGGGACACCCCTGATCAAACCTACCTTAGTAATATGGAAAGAAGGAATAAAAACTTTATAATTATTACTTAATAGACTAGGTTCATTGATAAATGTATTGGCATCATCATAATTTTTAAAGGAAAGGGATAGTCTATTTCTACCTATTTTCTTCAAACTACCATTTACAATATTTTTAAAAGTATTATTTTTAAGAAACCGACCAAATGTAACAGGATGCAACGTCAAAACATCATTAGAAGAAATTTTTTGGATATGCACAATATAGGGTGCCATATCTGTATGCTCATACTGTGCACGGTGGATGAAAAGAGGTTGGTTTGATTTGGACGTTACTGTGTTATTTTCTGCCAAGGATGGTGGTGGGTCAGTCATAATGACATCTTTAGATTTGGATGATTCAGTTTCCATTGTCAAGCATTGGTAGTCATTTATTTTATGTGCGTCACCTTTACGTTTTTTGCGGCGTTTGTTGCAGTGTTTGCATACTTTATGAGATGATATTGATCTTTTTCTATTTCATAAAGGTGTGGATATAGATGCATCTGTATCAAAACTACTATCTTAAATGGTCACAATCTGAGAAACCTGAGGAACATCATTCATAACAAGTGGATCATGTACCCCAGGGTCATCAGGCGGTTTGTTCATTGTTGAAAAATATATTTACAAAAACTTACCTACTTAACCGATGGATGAAATACAATATATACTCAACATAATTAATATTTACACATACAATACCACAAAATGATCATCTAAATATTTTTTTTAAATTTACAAAAACCGCGAAACCAAAATCAGCCGCCAAGCTTTATGTTTCCCGCGCTTTTTTTCAACTTGAAACTTCAAACAAGATATTGGCGCGCTCGAGCCGGGATTTGCGTTTCGTTATCACAATAGCACTAACAGCTGATAATATAATTAAGATGTTTTTTTTTATTTTAAAACTATATTAGTCTAAATTTATTGTTGATTTGTTAAATTATGTATGTTTTCAATAACAATTTTGGTTCATATCATAAATAAGTGTTATTATAATTACAAATATATTGATCAAAAAAATGAGCTTAATGCAGTATTGAAACGCAGGGAGGGACAAAGATGGCTACCAGTTAAATATTTACTCACGACCACTCGTCGTAGGAGTTTTGGCACCATCGTGAATGAAGATGGTGATATTTTTTTCACAATTATTGAATTTAGTGTAAAATATGAGTAAAATTGGTTAATTTAGGTGAGAATTAGTTTGATTTTGTTCAGTGAAAGTGCACTAATGAAATAATCATGAAGAAATTAGTGTATCTGAATTTCCTCGCTGCCGCCAAATCTCGTAAACGAGCTTGTGGAACGAAACCACCGCTTTACTCAAGACCCAGACAAGACTGTGTAAATAGTGACTAATGACTGAAATAAAGAACTAATACGGAAGACATAAATTGAAAATTTATAACAAGAAAAAGATTTATTAATACGGAAGACGTGGCTGTATGGACACAGATCCTTTGCCTTTCCCCGACTGATATGAAATTAAAAAACAACAACAACAACCTCTCGTCGTAGGTAATGTACTAAAAGCACTTGTGGAACTATAAATTACTCATAGTTTTTAGTAGGCAAAAACGAATGGTCAAATTTACGGATGACGCCTAGTGGATTATAGGAACCGGGCATAATCCCACAGATTCTACCGTTGTCTGAGAATATTTCATTCGGTTTGCCGCGTCGCGATATAAACCTTTTAAGTAGTAAATAAGCTCCGGTAGACAAGTCGCTAACCAACTCGAGATGAATGGCGCATGTAACGAAACATATAAAGTATCTTAGTACTTAGTGTCTTCGGCTTGTCGTGGGTGCCTTGATTGTACCTCTGCCTACCTCTTCGGGGATATGGGCGTGAAGATATTTTACGAAACATATAAATAGACAGATATAAGATTTGATCATTCTTGCTTCCCTGCCCTTACGGTTAAGTATTAGGACCGGACCAGCATAATCAACTGCACATTTCATCTAAGGAGACCCTGGTTGTAACCTTTCTACGGGCAGGTTACCCATAAGTGGTGTTAGCGGCTTCGCTCGCATTCCAGCACAAATAACACACTTGTGTACTGTCATCCTAGCCAGATTTCTACCACCTACAGGCCACCACATTTCTCTGAGTGAGTATAAAAGTAACTGGGCAGCTGCGTGCAATAATATTTCGTGTTCATGTCTAAATAGTAATAGAGTAAAGTGATGTTTTGATGATAGTAAAATTGGATGTTTTTTTATCAAAATTAAATTCAGTTGAATTGAGGATACGACCACCAACACTTAATATGTTTCTGTTATCTAGAAAAATGTTTAAGTTACTTAAGTGATTAGTACTACGCAGAGATTTCTGCCTATTAAATATTTTATAAAAATCCGAAAAGGCCTCGCGCTGCGAGAGATGCGCGAGTGTTTGTAGCGATTCCCTCAGCTCGTACACAGTCAGCGCACCGCAATGCCGCTGATGCCGTTCTTTAAGGTGATTCGTTTTTCATACTAAATTTATTCTATATTTTTTAAATGTCCTATGTTGATTTTAAACTCATTATGACTTAAAGTCGTCCTTATTCGTGCGCCTACTTTCGCGAAATCAAATATAATTCAATTTAATAACCTGATAGTATATTATTTCATTCTTACAAAATGAGCTAAATTTACGTATGTGTTAGTGCAAATTCATTTATATGTGTGAGTTACACGACTCGAGTGTGTGCGCGCGACGTTGCCAAACCTCGCCTCAACTCAAAGTAATCGAGACGTTGCCGCTTTGTGCAGTACAAAGGCGCCGTGCAAATCTTATTTTTTATGAGTTTTAGAATTGCACGCAGTGATACCAATTCCTAAAGTGTTACATTTTTAGCGAAATATGACAGTAAATAAATATGAAAGTAAAATCTGTCAGTATGTAAAATGTTAGACTTTCCCATAACATTATGTAGTTGGCGTCATTATTATC
>NJDC01009824.1:3277-22357 GCA_002245475.1 Calephelis virginiensis
AGCGCTTGTCGTCGAGGTGTGTGGCGCGCCGGTGTGTGTGTGTTTGTGTGTACGTACCTCCTTCGCTTGAAGCGCTTGGGACAGAGGTCGCAGTGGTAGCGCTTGTCGTCAAGGTGTGTGGCGCGACGGTGCGAGTGGAGGTTGGAGCGCTGTGTGAACCGCGCCCCGCACACCTCGCACTCGAACGGACGCTCGCCTGACACGCACACATGTACATTATGCATACATACATATGTACACTTTTGCGTTCTTATTTTTTTTATAGTAAGTTATCGTTTTTAAGTCGTGATATAAATGATTGTCGACAACAATATATAAATAGAAAAGTAAATATAAAAAATCGGAAAAAATATTAATAAACATATAGACCCAGCAATACAAACATTTTGTTCATCATACAAACTCATTCTTTGATAGAAATTTAACAGCATGTATGCTGACCCATTAACCAATTAGGCAGTCGACATACAGTTCTCATCTCTACACGACATTATCACAAAATTGAAGCAAGTCTTATCTCTGGCTGAGCCCTCTGCTCGCTCACTAGCCCGGTGACATTGTAAAAGTCTCTAGACGTCAGGGTTTAGAACCGGTACCAAAAGTACCGGTTCTGAACCGATATTTAGCGGTTCTTGCCATTACGATACCTGGATACCGGTTCCAAAGTGGGTACCGGTACGGAGTACCGGTATCCGGTACCTAGCAAATATCGGTATAAAAACCGATATCTAATTAAGGTACCTGTTAAGTACAAGTGCGACGTTGCCAATTTTCGTTTTCATCTATCAATGCACGAGGTGCGGAGCGGCAACCCGCTACACCGCGCCAAGTTGAATTTTCATATTCGAAGTTTTATTTTGTGTATCGATATTTTTAACCGACTTCGGATAAAAGTTGATTTTGTTTTGATTTATTTTGAGTCAATATGAAATGTTTGGATTGACATGTTACCTGACATAACAGCATAGTACTTTTTAAATAACATCTTCGAAAAAAAGAGAGGTTAAATGTTTGACTTTTATAATTTTTATATAATACAGAAAAATTAATTAATCGATTTCTCCGTTAGTTCTCAACGTATCTCGACAATTTTTTTTTTATGTGAAAGAACTTATGAGGTGATGTCATAGCGACCATCTGGTAATCCGTGTGGATCTGATGATGGAATCGCAGGGAAATCTGGGAAAATACTCATTTTTTGTGTACTTAGACGACATATTCAGGTAATTCTAAAATGAAGTGGTTTTTTGCAGTGGTTCTCTCTCTCCCTACCTCCTCTCTCTCTCTCGCTCTCTCTCTCTCTCACATACAAACCCGTTCCCTCGAAAAACTTATTCTTTTGATGGATTGGAATACTCTATCGCTGGTTGTTATGTTACCAATGCAGTCAGCCGTAATAAAGTAAATGCTGTGCTGCAGCTCACCTGAACTGGTAATACCACCTTACCTATTCCTGCCGACAAAAACACAGTGAAGAGTAGCGTAGTGGAATAACACAAGGCCTGAGAAAGCGAGGCATAAGTTACTTCAAGTATATGAAGACGGTTGTATTTTACGATCAGGAGAACCGCCTGTATGTTCTAAATATATTAAATAAAATAAAAAAAAGTGTCTCGTAAATCACAAAATCAATTATGATGATTATAATAATAAACCAAAGACTTCTGGCCACATCTGTCTGTCTGCTCGCGACAAACTCAAAAATTACTGAACGGATTTTCATAAGTTTTATGTCATGTTCTACGAGCAAAGCCAGACTGACTCACTAGTAAGCTCATAGCAATAGTATTAGTAAATAATTAGACTCCTACTAATATTATAAATATGAGTTTGTATGTTTCTTTGTTTGTTACTCCTTCACGTAAAAACTGCTGAATCGAGTTTCATGAAATTTGGCACACACATAGAGAGTAAATTGGATTAACACATAGAATATTTATTATCCCGAAAAAATGTTTCTGTGGGACCATTAACCACGAGCGCAACGCCGCAGGCAACAGCTAGTACGTTATAAGGATGCTTTGATATAATAAGCAATTGTTCACGCATCACAGCTAATAAATACAGTAAAAGTGTTAAAATATTACTTCAATTTCAATTCCACCTTTAGATTCAGACCACTTCTTTCGAATACAAAACAATTTTCAATAAATTTATAAATGACAGAGAAATCGTCTAACATTAATTTATTATATATTATAATTATATTTTATCTATTATAACCACCTTTTAAGAAGTCAGTTAAAAATATAAGTAGGGGTTATTGTCCTGCGGCTTATGATGAAGGCATAGCTCAGTTATGAATAAATATTCTAACCTGTTGCCTCAGACGAATAAAGTACATTTTTAGTATTTTGCATGGCTTATTTATATATATATAAACCTATCATATATACATACGAGCATAAAATAAGCCCAAATACGATAGGATAATGTTGGGAATTTTAAGAGTTCCTATAGGCACGTTGCAGTTCCATTAGTTCAGCTCCGTATCATAATAATTTTCCATTGTTACCCGATTTACAGATGCATGCAAAATTTTAGATCAATTGGAAACCAGCAAGTGGATTAACTCTAACTTGCAAGATTGCATTACAAACCAGTCTAGCGAAATTAAAAACAAAAAAAAAACTTTGCGTCGTAAATAATGGTGGATATTGTTATCTCACTCCCTCTTTGCGGTTTCTCTTTTCCTCAAACACATTTATGTCCTTTGAAGATGTAGTTCTCTTACTAGTCTGTTGTTCCTTTATGGACAGTTACTTTACTCTTTGGTCTGTGGTCATTTGGTGGGAAAGTTTGAATGTCATAACAGTGTGTTTCGATTAGAAATTTCGAAATATTCATAAAATACCAGATTGTTGAGCTTTTCGTGATGGTATGTTTTAAATAACTTTCAATAAATTTGTTTTTGTTAAAATGCTGCCAAAAAAAAGGTTTATTTCGTGCGAAATATGTAAATATCGAACGTGTCGACTGAACAAAGAAAAAAGAAGATTTATGACAAAATTTCCATTGAATGAATCCCGGTAAGCAATAAATTTAATTTATTAAATTTTTATGTTATAACTATAATGTAATGCAAAACACTTGTTTCGTTTTGTTCAAAACATTATTTGTATTGAGTAGTAGTGATGTACGTCCATTATCGATAAACAATATTATACTCGTTACAATTTTTTTTATTTATTTAAAGCATACATAATAAAGTAATATTTTCCATTTTTGACACGCAGTACCTACACTAAGTGTTGACTAGTGTTGTTGGCAGCGCTTCCTTTTCCATTTAATAATTTTAAATTATTTTTACTTTACATAGTTAAAATTAACTAATAAACGTGATAAAGTGTATGTGTGTGTGCTTGTGTGTGTTTTTGTGTGAACACATGCATCAGTTCACTATAATTTATCTTTACGAACTTTTACTTCGAGACTGAGACTTTTTAACCAATTCAAAATTATGCTTTTGATTTCTTTAGAGTTAAAAAAAAATATGTCGAAACAGAATAGAACAAAAAGGATTGTAATGACGAATTACGAATAATTGCTGATTTACCTCTTTTTCATGAACAATTATTCAACTTCGTTAATTTAGTCGTAGCAATTTATCGTAAAATATGAACTAACATGTTTTCAGATGCCGACAGTGGGTTAAGGCAGTGGGAAATAATGATTTATTATACGTTTCCATAGAAAAACTGCATTCATTAAAATATGTATGTGGCGCACACTTCGAAAGGAAAGACTTTATTACGAATCAAAGTCGGCTGAAGATGTCTGCAGTACCAGCATTGAATTTGTGTACTAACCCGATTCCTGACGAGTTATTGTCAGAATTTCCATGTCACATCCATGATGAAATACAGTATGTGCCACGCCTTTATTTTAATCGTTTTACTCATATTTTAAAGCGGAAGGACCAAAATCTTTTAAAGGACCAAAATATCTTTAGAAAAATTCGATTTAATCACAAATTACAGTCATAATCCGGAAGTTAGGTGGTCTATGTTGACATGAAAGGTATTTGAAAAAAAAACTTAGCAGTATATTAAACTGACTAAAATGTTTGAAATTAGTTATTTTATAAACCTAGTAGTCTCTTGTGAGTGTATTATACAACGTTAAACTTTTGTCAACTATATTTTAAAAGAATAAACGAGATGGCAATTCCGCTAAATTTTTTCGTCAGTTACCCCCAATAAATGCTCTACCATCTGGTGATAGATTGATGGAATTCAGTGAAATATTATATTGTATACTTTTCTATTCATATGGAAACTGAATAAATAAGAGCAGCGCCGAGAGCTTGATATGGAAAGTGCTTTTAACAAAATTTAGTACAAACTGTAATAACAAAATGTTGTAGTTTGCATTTTAAATATTATTCATTTAGGAGTGTCTTCATCAATATATCTTTATTTCGTTGTTAATATAAAAATATGAACGGTAAAAAGTCTTATTTTCCTTTTGTTCTTTTCACGTTCATATTAGTCCAACGTCGCAGTTGTTTACTATTTCTAATTTATTGATTTATTTCAATTTAATTAATTACTATCCAGTATACGTTGGATGTAAATGTGAATACTGATCTGATCTAATAGGGATAAAATAAATTTGTATTAGCTTAATTTATATATCCCACCGGTACCTATGGCCTAAATTTTATCGATATCAATAAAAATGAATATATTGCCCAGCAGCTGTATTTTATCTGTGAGATTCGTACTTTCATCAAAACTGACATTTACGTGACGTTTCGTTGGTAACATAGTGCGATGTAAACTGATTGTTTTTTTAAAGTACGAAGTCCCGTCTCTTAAAACGTAGTGGTTATTTTCTTCTTGTTACAAACGTCGCTATAGGTGAAGTTAAAACTAAGTAAAAGCTTTTGTCCGGTAAGACTAGTACCAATAATATTTAAAAAATATCGGTATAAAACCCTTGAACCAATAGTACTGGGACTCAGTCTAGTACCGGTACTAACAGTACCGGTAACACCTCCGATACCGGTATCGCACCAAGGTCAAAAGTACCGGTTCTTAAAAATACCGGTATTTCATGCCTTGCTAGACGTACAGTAGTCATTTCGAAAAAAAGTCTTATAAGAACGTTATGAGATCACAAAAAAAAGTTGTCCGACATATTGGAACATTTTGTTAAAACCAACTATTAATGATATTGGCTATTGCACCTTAATTATGGCTAATTATAATATTTAATTGCTGCATATCTAATGGCGTGTTTCATTCCTTTTTTCCGATGAACCAATAGCTCTTGTCTTTATTAAAATCGGGCATCAGAACAAATACGAATTTATGGACTATTTCTGTTTTGTCGCCTTCGAAGTAAATTTTTGAAAAAATTATATTTGCTTGTGCAAAACCACTTTCATGTATTAATTTGACTTTACGACATAACAAATGTCGTTCAACTGTTGATGCCAGCGTGGTGCAAATAAAAATATTTTAAATTAACACCTTACTTACTACGTGTGTTCTGTAATCTCCCTAAAGCATTTGATTGTGTTTATCATAAGACTTTGACTAGGAAAATGTGCTATTACGGTATTAAGATCAAATTTCTTGACGATACGATTTCATACTTAAACAATAAATACAAATAAATAAAAAGATAAATGGTAAAACTTTTGCAGATGCCACGGTTACAATAGGGGTATAGCAAGGGTATATTCTTGGTCCATTTTTATAGCTAGCGCGTATAAATTAATACCTGCCTTATTACATACGAGGCAGTCACATTTTATTGTTTGAGGAAATCACTTCACTTTCATACGGACATAATTTGAAACAATACTATATAAAACAGGTGAAGGAAGGAAGGAAGTAGCCATAGATGCTATAGCTTATTTTGTAAATTGGAGTGTTTAAATAATAAAGTTGTATAAATTTAAGTGTTTTTCAGTAATGTATGAACAAACACAAAACCAGATTTTTGGAATGGTCAAGGATTAGTTTTTCTTATCTTAGGGTGAAATATTAGTTGTTATGAGAAGCATGTCTTCAATAAATATGTTAGAAATAAATACAAATACAAAACACTATAAACATTAATGTTAAATCGTGTCGTCGTCCATCGAGTATTTTTGGTGGAGGATAAGTTAGCGCAGCGAGGAAGTTCCAATCTCAATGCAATTATACATAGAGGTGCTATTCAATTAGTTTGTCTTACTTTATGATTCTTGGTTAAAAAATGATGTTGCCGACAAGTTGAATCAAACCACCCAGAATACATATTAACACAACAGTAGGATAGAGTTTGTATAACCATATTAAATGTGTGGCAAGGTTTAAGTTTGGCTCGTATCTCGAGGTATCTGCGACGTTACCGGTGTGTGTCCGCATGTGGTCCCGCAGCTCGGCGCGGCGCGCGAAGGCCTTCCCGCAGGGACACGCGAAGGGCCGCTTGCGGGAGTGGACCACGCCGTGTACCTCCAGGTTGTGTTGCGTACCGAATGCCTTACCTGACGTGCCAAAACGTACTCTATTGTAACGTACCTTGTGAATATTGTAATTAACATTTTAAATAATCAGCATAGAAATAAAAATCGCATTGCGTAAAAGAAGCAAATTATAAATTGGTATTTTGATGCACTAACTAAAAAAATATTCCTTTATTGGCATTTTGAAATGCGTTGCTTAATTTCAAATATGTATGTAAATTTAACATGAAACACTATCTAAATATCTTGTGTGTCAATTCCCACCAAATAATCGTTCCGCTAGTTTGACAATTTATACTCCAAAAAATTTAAAGCAATATACTTACCACATATGTTACATACAAAATCTTTAATCCCGGAATGTGTTTTCTCGTGTTGACTAAGATTTTGTTGGGTAAAGAAGGACTTGCCGCAGTCTGCACATTTGTACGGTCTAGGGCGGTCCTAGCGACAAAAACACACATAAATAAATTAACATCTTGCTATATAATTATAACATAGAATGGAAAACATACAGATGTAGCTCCTTGTGATTGGAGAGAGATTTTTTGCAAGTTGGCAACCTGATGCTGATATATAAAAATTCTTGTGTGAAGAAGTCAACAATGATAAACACTGACGCATAGTAACTGACGGTGATAAGTACAAGTATACAAGGTGGTAACAATCTAAATGAGTCGTTGCGAGGCTCTTAACATCTGGTTATCTGAACAAATGGAATAATCTCTTTTGTTAATCCGCTAAACCGAAACACATCGGCCCGCATTGACGGAGATTAGTTTGAAAATGTAAAAACTTCAAGTATTTTAGAGAGCACCAGCATTACTCGCTAAGTTAACGATACTAATATAACACAAATGAAGAACATTTACCTATTGTCTCGCTTAATATTTAAAACTGAATTAAAAGCATGTGTAGAGTGTGGTAGCAGACGGCACTCACCAGATGGGTCTTCATGTGTGCCTGGCGTGTGTACTTGGAGGCGAAGGACTTGTGGCAGACCGCACACGGGAACGGTCGCCGGCCGCTGTGGCTGTTGAGGTGCTCCAGCAACAGCTTGCGGGAACTGACACAGAACACACACTCGCCTGCTTTGGTCCCGCTCGGACATTGTCACAACATTATATACTTAGTCGTGTTATAAGTTCTGTCACACAATAGAGGTAAAAGCTGTGAAGGCGCGAATTCAAAGAAATCCCACCCACAAGCAGAAACTGTTAGCTCTTCAGATGGGATTAAGCAAAAACACGGCGAAAAGGGTGTACAATGAAGACTTAGAATTACGAGCTTATCGCAGAAAAACAGGACATCGCTTGGATTTGGACATGAGTCTGAAGAGATTCAGCGTTTTGTTGAAGCAGTAGGTACTCAAGAAAAAAGCACCATTAAATTATGGTGCACGCCCACAGCAGTGACGAAGTAAACCACCGTAATCCGCGTGTCCAGTAAGGTCATTTTCCATCTTCAAACCATGAGTTTGGTTAAGAGTCTCATATTAGAGCTTAACTGAGATAGATTTTTAAAAAACGTAAAAACAAATACGCTTATGTATCGAAACACAGTGCTCACGGACCTTGTGAAACCTGTTTCTCATACCATGTTCAATAACAGACCCTAGGTATTCCAACAAGATTCTGCGCCAGCCCATAGAGCAAGAAGCACGCAAGACTGGTTGACTGCACATGAAATTGACTTCGTCCGCCACGAAGACTGGCCCTCTTCCCGTACAGACTTGAATCTGTTGGATTACGAAACATGGCAACACTCGGAGCAAAAGACCTGCTAAAAGTCTCATTTCAATTTGGAGTCACTCAAGGCATCCCCGATCAAAGCAGCCGCCGATATTGACATGGCCCTCGTGCTTGCTGCAGTAGACGACTAGTCGCACAGACTGAAGGCCTGCATTTAAAAATCGCGGGCTTATTTTGAGTAAACGAAATTTATAAGAAGACACGTTTTATTCTGTTCATTTTGATAAATAAATCAATTTGTGTATCTATAGGACATAACTACCCGCGTTAACGGGTTAGAAAGGAATTAAAAATTTCGCCACGGGACTTGAATCCTCAGTAGCTCAATTGGTTAGAGCATTCGTCGGCTTGAGACGAAAGGTTACAGGTTCAAATCCTGTCTGGGGCGAATTTTTTTCTTTCTTTAAAATTTATAGAAAATAAATGATTATTCAAAAAACTAACAGGTGATTAACATTTAACAATAAACATGTTACAGGACTTATGACCCGACCAAGTATCATGGTAGTACGGCTAAATGGACACCAAATAGTTGAATGGCCATCATGTTGCTAAATGGTCACAAAATATCTAAATAGCCCTAAGACAGTTAAACGGTCACAAAAAAACTCTACATTGATTAAAACTCTATATTCTTAACCATTAAAAAAATGAATCATTTAAATTAAGAATAAAAGAAGACAAACACAAACCTGTATTTTCTTGGGCATATATCACACGCGTGTACCTTCGACTTGTCTATTGATAACAACCGCTTGTTGCTTTTCTGCGAAGAGTGTTCCTCTGTAAGGAAATTTAGCATCAGCACTTATAGTTTATGTGTAGGAGAAGTGCAGAACGCTAATATTTTTCAAAAAGTATCCTCACGCCCAAATCCCCGAAGAGGTAGGCAGAGGCACAATTAGGGCTCCCACGACTAGCCGAAGACACTAAGTCCCACAATGTGAAAGGTGGCAAGCCTATCGCCAACCGGGCACATTTCCAATCCCGACTAACATTTTTTTTATTAGAAAATTAGAAAAATACAAATTTCTTTTTGTTGACCGACCCGGGATTCGAACCCGGGACCTCATGCAGTCAAGTCCAACACCCGGACCGCTAGACCAAACTGCTTACAAAGTACATTAAATCTGTAAATAAAACATTAATCACTCTACACTGCATTTGACACACACAAACAAATATATTGATGATAACGATAAAAGGTCACAGATGGCGCACTAAAAAGTTTGGAACCAAAGTAGTTGGTCTTGCGAAATGAAGATAGCGTTCTTATCAACGTTTTAAAAATTATTATGGTCGAATTTCGACCAACGGGCGACCTTTCTGTTTAATTGTGTACCTTATCCCGCTACATAAGTCTTACATTAATCTCCCGACGCCCTTATAGACTAATTTCAAATATATTTTAACCGGCTCCAAAACAGGAGCAGGTCCTCAGTTCGTGTTTTTTTTAAGTGAAACTTCTTTAGAATCGTTGTGATTTCAAAACGGATGCAACGGAAAAACGACAGGTAAGAGACACAAATTCATCTCATTCTTTTGCAAGTAAGAGACACAAATATATATTCATCTCATTCTTTTGTCGATTTACTGAAGTTTCACTTCTATCGTGTGTGAATCGCACACACCGTTTTTTTTTATTTTTTGTAAGTTAAGTTTGTTTACTCAGCCAATAGTCAACCGATTTCGATGGTTATTTTTTTAAAAATAAATCATAATTCTTCCGAGGTGGTATCATATTAATTTTAACACGTACTAGTGATTATTGAGTTACATTATTTATTTATCGATAAGGTCGTCAACATAAGCAAAAATTTTATGCATTATTCAGCAAGTATAACGCAAAAACCACT
Organism: Calephelis virginiensis; assembly: GCA_002245475.1. Classification (NCBI taxonomy): domain Eukaryota; kingdom Metazoa; phylum Arthropoda; class Insecta; order Lepidoptera; family Riodinidae; genus Calephelis; species Calephelis virginiensis. The sequence continues at coordinate 13,345 of NJDC01009824.1, forward strand.
AGTAGGATGTTAATTGAATTTATGTGGGATAATTGCGGAAACATTTGTTATTTTTCGAAAAGAGTATTATCAAATCGCGACATAATGAAATAGTAAAATGAAACTGACCTATGTGTCTCGCATAGTCTGACCGCTTCCGTATTAGCTTTCCACAAACAGTGCATATATATATCCTAGCGTTGTGTTCTACCTTCAAGTGAAGCATCATGGTAGCTGCGTCCCCTTGGAATAATATTCCTGTAACAAGGACAATAAGGACTGAAGGCATTAACGCTTGAACACCAAACATAGTAACATTCCACTTGTTCAAAACTTTAAACAGATTCGGAAAAATTTAATGTTTCACATTCATTATCAAATAACAAGAAATATTAATACCTTTTGCTTCGTTTTTCTCGCACAACAGGCATCGGAATGATTCACCCTCCTGTTTCACCATCTGTAGCTGGAAATGCAACGTTGAATGAGTATGCCACAAAAAAAATATCGGAAATTGTGCCATAATTTAGTCTTTTCGATTTGAATAGAAATTCTTTTATTTCACTTAGGCTGCGTTCAGATGACACGCGCACGCTAAGTGCACGCAACACTTGTCACCAACCGCGTCGAACACGCTTTGATTTTTTTTCGACATAATTTGATTTTATTGTATAATTTGTCACACCAATATTCTCAAATTGCATTAACTAAGTCAATTGCGGAGTGCCCGCGGAGTTCGCGCGGGACGGTTGCGGGGCGGGCGCGGGGCGTGAGCGAATAATGGTAGACAATAGGGCTCAAATTATGCCCAAAAATATTCAAAGCTTGTTCGACTAAAGTGATGGCGAGCGTGGCGTGCGCTTAGCGTGCGCGTGTCGTCTGAACGCAGCTTACACTTTACACGAGTAAAAAAAGAGTCGAATTGATAAAAGACACGAATTGATATTCTCTTATTGAAGTCTGTTAAAAAGAGTCATATGTTTGTCGGGCGTTTTTACCAAAACTCACAATAGTTACTATGTGATCACGTGTTTTTTTTAATTAATTGCGCTATGAATATTGTATACTGGATGTTTAATGCGAAAGCGCCCCTATCTCGCTCCTAGCCAGGCGGCGGGAAAGTCATCGTATGGTTTTGAACCGGTTCGATTTCATCACAACCCGCTGCTTCCCAGGGGAAGGAAAAAGACTGATATTGTGTACTATACTGGAGACTAGTTCGCTTGAGCGATACCCGGCACCACAACTAATTAAAAAAACTACAATTGTTGTTGAGATTAGTTCGACCACGTTTGAATTCATTAAACCAGTTGTAAACTGTGGCACGAGATGGGGCTTCATCGTGAAAAGCCAATCGAAGTCTATCATAACTTTCTTGTTGACTTATATGACATCGAAAGTCATAAAAAATCATTGCACGAAAATTTTCTCGGCTTAAATTCATTCTGACGTGCACAGACAATTTTCAATTTGCCGCCAAATCGTAAAACAAATGACAAATGAATGAAATGTATACTCAATATTATTGGTAAAGAGTTCTATTTTCAAAATTTAAACTTATTTTTTTAATATAATGCTTTTAAGTTGCCAGTTCAGTTTCAGTTTGGCCCTCGTATCCTAACATATTCAAAAATAATAATATCAATATCCCGCATATTATAAACTGAGTATCAAGCTAAACTCTAAATTTATTATTGAAACACGTAGGTAGTCTATCAACGGTAGAATAACCTGCGCGCGCGCGCGCGCGCGCGTGTGTGTGTGTGTGTGTGTGTGTGCGCGCGCGTGCGCACGCGCGTGTAAGTGAGTGTGTATGTGTGAGTGTGTGTGTGTGTGTGTGTGTGTGTGTGTGTGCGTGTGGGTGCGCGCGTGCGCGTGAGTGCGTGTATGCGTCTGTGCATGTCTCACCAAAGAGCTGGCATCGTCTTCACTGTCCGTATCTTTGCTAACGGATTCAACCTGCACTTGGTACATCTCTCCGGACTCCACTTTTATAAACGCCCCACCTGTGACAATGATAAACATATTTAAATGAGTAGAAATAGCAACTTTTTATTGTAAGTTGCTATATAGCCTTCCTCGATAAATGGGCTTTCTAACACTGGAAGAATTTTTTTAAATCGGACCAGTAGTTCCTGAGATTAGCGCGTTCAAACAAACAAACTCTACAGCTTCATAATATTAGTATATATAGAACGTCTGTCGAGTCAGGTTAAAATATAAAATAACCTATTGATCGATTGTTCGAAAAGTAATAGAATTTATATTCTAAGAAACGGAACACAGCGCCATCTACTGGTTGTATTTGCAACCTAGATATCAAACAACATTGAAGAATTTTATCGATGAATTAACGTACACCGCCATCTATGAGAACTTCATAAAACTAACCAGTAAAGTAACAATTAATTAATACATTTTATTCGTTTACATTCACGACATAAGTGTATAATTGAGATTATAACTATCCTATGTTTTAAGTTAGACGGGTACATGTGAAATTTGATTGAAATCGGTTCAGTAGGTTTGGAGTTTATCGGCAACATACATCGAGACTCAAGATTTTTATATATATAAGATTTTATAATCATAAAATATCTTACTGGATTGGCGTGCCGTAGGGGGCACGTGTCTCCCCTGTGACGTACTCAACCTCGCAACGCAGCCAACGAATTGAATCACATAAAAGTTTTACGTATGTGTGTGTGTGTGTGTGTGTTTGTTTGTTCGTTTGTATTCGTGTGTGGCACCGTAAGTTGTGGCCTTGACCTTGGTCCCGTGCGGCGGCGATGATGGCATTGGCGGTCTCCTCGTCCCCTGACACCTGCAGCTCTATCTGCGACTCGTCGTTCGAATCTACAACAAATACATGTCAATATATCTATAAATGGCTCACCTTATTTATTCACTCTTGTGTATGTACAACCAAATTACAATTACTAAGATTATTCAGATGTCAAATTGATAGATCTCTTCCAGCAAAACCTGTAAAGTAGCAGGTGTTGTAGAAAGGTTTTTACAATGCGGGTTAGTTGTACATAAGACTTCAACTCAAATTAAAACGTAAACAAAAAAGATAAATATGCTAATTATTGTACACCGAATATTAACACAACATGGATATTAGCATAGTCCTTATGCGCGATAAGGACTTAAAAAATAAAATAAGGCATAAATAGCAATCAAAACTAACTAGATATCGGACAGATAATGTAAAAAATAAATTATTCAAAGAGTCTGTCTAGTACAGAGGTTCCCAAACTCTTTTGGTCTAACGCCCTCTTTTAAAGTCAGTAAGCTTGCAACGCCCCCTACTCTTTTTATCTTAAAAACCTCATTAACGCGTAAGTCTCGCTTTTAATTTAATTAAAACTACATTCTAAACGAGACTTCTTAGTAGAGAGAGTAATAATGATGCTACTTGATAATGTCAAGCGTCTCTTATTCAAAACCATTATCCTATTTTATCGTATAAGTTATATTTATACAATGGTATATGAATATGGATATTGTGTAGCCTGAAGATTTTAATTTCAGTGAATTTCATATTTTAGAAGTAGTTTGAATATCAAGTCACCCATCGCCACTTTTACTTTCTGGGTCTCTTGCCGCCCCCTTCGAGGCGTCTAGCGCCCACAAGGGGGCGTTATCGCCCACTTTGGGAAAGACTGGTCTAGTACGTGACTGAGAAGTCTTTTCTATATTTTGGCTACCATACTGTGAATGGATTGACATAATGTGTGATGTTGAATGGTGGCACAGAATGTCAGTTTACTTTCGTGCAATGACGTATTGGGCAGCTACTACGAACGTACTGAAACGTTCCTGTAGGAGTTTTGGTGTCATCACGAATGAGGGTGGTCGTAACTTTTTCATTATTTTTTTTTTTATAGAAGAGGAGGCAAACAAGCAGGTGGGTCACCTGATGGAAAGCGATCACCTCCGCCCACGAACATCCGCAACACCAGGAGTATCACAAATGCGTTGCCGACCTTTAAGGAATGAGTACGCTCTTTTCTTGAAGGTTCCTAAGTCATAATCGTTTGGGAATACTGCCCTCGGTAACTGATTCCACAAAGGTGTTATACGGTGTAAAAAATGTCTTCGGAATCGCACAGTTAAGCTCTGACGCGATGTCCGAAGGTGGAAATCAGCGGCTGGAATTAAACCAAACAACTCCTCAGAGCATTCCCCATGATAGATGCGGTAGAGAACACTGAGTAACCCAACATCTCTACGCAACGCTAAAGAATCAAGCCGATTGATAATTGCCCGGTCATTGACAATTCGAATTGCTCTACTTTGAATGCGGTCAAACGGAAGGAGCTGGTACTGTGGAGCCCTTGCCCAGATTTGAGAACAGTACTCCATATGAGGCCGAATTTGCGCTTTATATAGTTGTAAGCGATGGGCCAGCTTGAAATACTGTCTCGCTTTACTGAGCACACCAAGTTTTTTAGAGGCTATTTTAGCCTTCTCCTCCAGATGACCACGAAATTGAACATTACATTGAGTATACAAATGCAGGCTGTGGCAGAAAGGGAAACGCTCTCAAATCGAGGAGATGCGACAAAGGGAGTGTTTTGAGCGGAAAACGCGCAAACTTGGGTCTTGTTAGGGTTAAATTGCACCAGATTCTGCTGGCCTCAAATCGAAATTTCAGACAAAAGATTGTCAATTTTAGACACAAGTTGGTTCCGGCTCTCGATGACATGTTCCCGCGATATATTATGCCGGCCCAAGTATTATACTTTATGGGGTATGTATTCGCAACATGTCATTGATATGCAGAAGAAACAAAGTAGGAGAAATCACACAGCCTTGGGGAACACCAGCATTGACAGGTTTGGACTCTGAGCACACACAGTCGACAACGACCTTGATGCTACGCCCCGTCAAAAAACTAGTGATCCATGTACATAATTTCTCAGGAAGACCGTAAGAAGGAAGCTTCGATAGAAGCGCTTGTGCCACACCCGATCGAAGGCTTTCGCTATGTCCAAACTGCCAGCCAATGCTTCTCCCTTGCTTTCGACTGCTTGCGCCCATCGGTGTGTTAAGTAAACTAAAAGATCACCAGCTGAACGACCACGACGGTAGCCGTACTGACGATCATTTAACAGCTGGTGACCTCTAGGTACCTTAAGAGCTGGCAGTTTATTATGGATTCCATAACTTTGGAAAACAAGGAAGTTATAGCTATAAGTCGGTAATTGGACGGATCCGAGCGCTTAACTTTTTAAGGATCGGATGTACTAAAGTGGTCTTCCATGAATTCGGTACAATGCCTGATGAATAGGAGAGCCGGAAGAGTCGCGTTAAAACCGGTACCTGCTCACGAGCACACACTTTGAGAACAATCGGAGGGATACCATCGGGCCTACTCGACTTGTTGACGTCCAATGAAATAAGTTGTCTACGCACTGAACTCTGCAGAAACTTTAACATGCATAGACACTTCACACCGCAGGATGGCCGGCGGCGTGTTTCCATGGTCATCTAAAGTCGAGTTGGAAGCAAAGAGGGAGCCTAGAAGTTCGGCTTTCTCTTTCGCATCATGGGCCAGCGAGGCATCACTCCGGTGTAAAGATGGTAAAGATGGCTTCGCGAAATTTCCTTGGACAGCCTTGGCGAGAGACCAAAACGCTCTTGTTCTCGAAGGTAAGCGGGCCAATTACTCGCCAATTCTGCCAATGTGCTCGGACTTTGCCCTAGCAATAGCTCTTTTGAAAGACCTAGAGGCAGAATTATACTTCTTTTTTAATTAAGCTGGTGTTTTCGTCGCAAGACTTCGCTGCCGTGGGGCAGGCCTGGTAGCATTTCCGCTTATGGCTAAGTGCCATCTTACAGGGACGACTAAACCAAGGCTGGGATTTGCCACCAACAGGCACTGTTGGTGGCACTGAGAACGGAATATAAAGTTCCATACCCTGCAGCACCATATCAGTGACAGCATCAGCAACGATGTCTGGATCATCCAGCGAGAAGCAAATCTGCCTCCATGGGTAAGACGCAAAAAAAGATCGCATCCCGTCCCAATCTGCTGATCTATAATGTCACACTCGACGTCGGCCCGATGGTGGTAGCCGCACATAGGGTGGAATGGACACTGCACTCCGGACTAAGCAGTGGTCAGAAGATCCAAGAGGGGCATCGACAGAGACTTTATAGTTCTCTAGGTGAGACGTCAGCAGAAGGTCTAACAGTGAAGGCGTATGATCCCCCACATCTGCAAAGTTGCGTGAGATCATAGGACAAGGCAAAGTCGTGCACAGATCTTCCCGCATGATCGGTGGAACGTGAACCAAGCCAATCAGCATGGTGGGCGTTAAAATCACCAAGAATCACGATCTCCGCGGATGGGATCTGTCAGATACAAAATCGGAAGCCATTTGCATGTGCTCAACGAACCGGTCTGTCTTGGCATTGCCGCTATGTGACCTGTACAGGCACACGTACACACGCGGGTGGTCTGAGCAGTCAACGCGCAGCCAAAGAATAGACAGGTCGTTGCCTTCAAGATTGCCGAAGCGCCGGAAACAAATATCCTCTCTGACGAAAGCGCACACGCCAGCCCGAGGTATAAATGAATATTCCAATTTATACCCCGGGCAGGAGAGGTACGACGTGTCAGCCGGAGAAGATATTTGCGTCTCAGTCAAAAAGAGCAAGGCTGGCTTTGCCGTCTCCAGGTCTCCAGGCCCCTAATATTGCAGAAATCCACAACGAGCGTGGAAGGGGTTGCCGAAAGTTTTGTGCCCTGTTTGCCTCGAACATATTTAATTTTACGCGCAAATCGACCCCCCCCCCCCACCAAAGTACAAAGTAGTGAATTTGCGGCTCCATCATAATACGAGAAAGGAGGGGGAGTGGGTATCCGGGACTCTCACCAACCAGGCGAAACGCAGCAGCAACGCCGCTACTTCACGCCGGTCTTAAGTGAGAGTACGTCCCCAGACGTGCCGGCCCATTAAGCTGCAGCCATACAGGCAAACAGCATGGCACTACCACTCGTTAGTATTATTGAATTTCGTGTTTATATTGAGTGAAATTGGTTAATTTAGGTGGGAATTACATTAATTTTGTTCAGTGAAAGTGCACAAATGAAATAATCATGAAGAAATGAATGTATCGTCTATTTCCTCGCTGCCGCCAAATCTCACTAGATGAGCTTGAGTAATAAAGCCACCGCTTCACTCAAGACCGTGACCTGACATGACTTTGTACATAGTGACTAATGACTGTATATTGTATAAGAATTACTAACTTGCCATTGGCAAAGTAGTCGTGAAAAGCGATCGAAAGCCATATTTATAAAAGAAGAAACGTTCCTGTAGATTAGACAGAGAAATATTGTTTAAAATATTAAAAAGCAAGTTGACAATATGAGGATCGATGACATATAGGGAGCCACTTTCATGTGTAAGTAAAATTTTGGTGTTAAAACGAAGGAAGTTTTAAATCATTTTTAAAGAATGAAGAAAAAAAGTTTTTTTCATTTACGTCATTTATGTGAGGAGGCCAAGTCGGGAAACAAAGCGATTTTTTTAGTTTTGTTGAGTAAGGAATAATAACATAATCTTAAACTGTCTCCAACGTAGTAAAGTTAATTTTACTTTGATATTGCATACTATCAACTATTATAACTTGTGACTAAGAAGGATTTACGGAGAGACTGAAAAATCAGCCCATTGCCGTATGGCTTCAAGATTAGAGTTATTAGATGGAACATAAAGATGGTATGAGAAAGAAATAACTTAAGTAATTATATAAATAAAATATTGAGAATAGCAAAGGTGATAAGACGATACCTTGTGGAATACCAGCAGTTATATTCTTTCAAATAGACAATGTACTATCGGATCGAATAATTTGTTGACAATCAAGGAGATGGGAATTGAACCAATCTTTCACCGAAGTTGAAGAGGTCTAAGCATGCCTAGTAGTGCATTAAAATCTACTGAGTTAAATGCGTTGCTGAAGTCTAACAGACACAGGACAGTAAGAATTTGCCCATAGCATATCTGTCATCAGTAACCTTAATAAGGGTAGTTACGGGACTGATATAACAACGAAAACCGAATTGAAACGGACTCAATAATTTATGCTTAAGGAGAAAAGATGAAAATTGATTAAAAACTGAATTTTCGATAGAATTTGTAAATTTGAAATGACCGAACCACTTTCGGAGGACTTGATAAGTTACTTATTTTAGGGATTGGGATGCCTTTTTCCACGCAAGTACCATTCACCATGGAAAAATTATGAATATAAGCAAGGACTGCTGTAATTTGGTCAACAATAATTGGTGTAAGCATTTATCTACTAATGTTATCACATCCAACTACTTGGGACTAGATTTACAATCAGTTTTTCCTTACTTATCTTTCCAAAAAAGGTGTGAGGTGGCTTACAAAACGCTGGTAGTGTTATTTTATTTATTTTATTTTATGATATTGGAAGGCAAACAGGCAGACGGATTTCCTGATGGTAAGAAATTCATGCCGCCTAGAGACACCAAAGGTGGTAACGGTGCGTTGCCAATCTGGGGCCGGGATGTTAGGCTTTAAGCAAAAGTAAGTTTACCGGCTACCTTACCCTCCAAACCGGAACACGTCATGACGTTATGGCGGCAGGAATAGGTAAGGCGGTGGTACCAATCATGGTGAGTCGCTGCCAAACTCTGCCACCTAGTCAGATGTCACTGTGTTAGTGACGGTAAGCCTATGCTCGCTCGGAAGCAGATGGTCTGTTCTGCAAAGGAGCCCGGACCAACAAACAACAGATTCCAATTGAGTCAGTGACTTTCATTACAAAATCAGCAATACCTAAAGACCTCAGAAATTTCCACGCGTTAAAAGGGTTAAGTTGAAGCATGCATATTACGACGTTTGCTTGTGTTAATAACGCATTAAATATTCCAATACTATTTTTATACATACTAGTGATCGCCCATTGGTTTAAATTCTAAGATAACAAATTTTAATATCTTGTTGATAAGAACGCCATCTTCATTTCTCAACACCAACTACTT